>JAUTDX010002935.1:0-45507 GCA_030844895.1 Ambrosia x helenae
CACACCCCAGGGTACGCCTACCCTGGACAACTGTTCCTGACGCAGCAGGTTGCCCGAAAAGAGTCCTCATCCAATTAAAGGTTGCGCCCATACTGAATACCAGAAAGGACGATGGACATGGCAGCTCCCCAATCAAGATATCTCTGACAGAAGACTTTATCAACCCCCACTTATCTCAGGTTCTAGATAAGGGATGATTACCCACCGCCGTGGAGTAGCCAACAGGCGGACACCACGTGTCCGCCGTCCATCAGCGTCCAATCAACGGACGCCACCTATATTATTATCAGACGGTAACATCCCCTCTTCTGTACAACCCTGCACGGACCCCAAATTTTTTTTCGCGTTTATTATCATTTTGTAAGAAATGTTAACCAAATAAAATAATAACTGAGCCGGTTATTGTGTGAAACTAAAACCGAACTAATTAATATAAAATAATATTGTGATAATACGTGTTACGAGACCGAGCTGATACATGAAACGAATCCGAACCCATTCCCGATTATGGTGATTAGTCACCATGGGACACATGGCATGAGTACCATGTGCCCCATGGCACTCCAACCTTACAACACCTACCCACAACACCTCACCCTTTCTTTTATAAAAACAGAATACACACATCCTAACTTATTAACTTACTGATCATAAACCAAGAAAAGAGAGAGAGACTTAGAGAGAGCTCGAGAGAGAAGGAGGAGCCAGAGGGCTCCACCACCGCTGACGGTGGTTTCCGGTGGCCGAACCACACAACCACCACCTGATTCTTATTATTAGGAAGAGAGAGAAATAGATTGATAGAGGGAGAGAGAGACGCAGAGAGAAGCTGAAGAGAGAGAGAGAGAGAGAACTCGGTGGGGAAGAAGGGAGGAAGACGACGGCAACAGTGAGGGTATCACGAGTTCCAATCGCTCCAGATCTGACTACAAGTTAAAAACCCTCAAACCCTAATTTACTCTCTTTAATGGTGCTCGATGATGTTATTGTTGAGGGTTTTGATTAGAGCCTTGTTGACAAGAATGAGGACTACACAGTTTTCTGTGGGAGGTTGGGTGGTGGTGATGGTCACTGGTAGCGGTGGAGGTGGGTTTTTCTGTGATGGCTATAAGGGTGGTCTGGGGTTCGGTACAGATTCAGATTCAGACGGAGGTTGCAGGGGGTCACAGATGGTGGTGGTGGCGAGGTGGTGATGGTTTGGGTGTTTTGGTCTGAAGGTTGTGGTTGTACTCAATGAGCAGAGAAGAAGCTGGTCAACAAAAAGTCAACCCTCGGTCAACAGAGGTTGACCGAGTCAACTGGGAAGTCAAAAAGGTTGACAGGTCAAACCAGTCAACGAAAGTCAATGTACATCGAGTCCAAACGAAAGGTATAACCGAGACCCAAACCATTTACACGTCTAATTATCCATATATATATATATATATATATATATATATAATTACATAGCGTGAGGGACTTGACGAGCAATATGACGAACCGAACTGTAATGGCGAAAATATAGTGTTAACATAACCTTGGATAAATTGAACCCTCGGATTAGTTGTATGGGCATTGGATAACTTGCGGACAAGTCATATGAGGATATTGTAGCCTAAGCATTTGGATTGGATACTTGGACGTTGGTGTATACTTGATCTTGTAAACGAGACATGGACTTGAACATTGGGATGAATGGAACATTAGATCGATAGAATAGACATTAGTTATAAACTCGGTATTTGACAACTTGGACCTTCGGACTAGTTGAAGGAACATTAGTTAACTTTACGGATTAGTTTTATGAGAATCATGTAACTTAAGCTTTGATTGATCAATCGTACAAATAAGACTAGGACGCGAACATAATTAATCAATGCATATATAATTTGAAAACATGTAAATATATAAGTTAAGTTAGATGATGGGATTTGGATAACACTTAGAACATTAATTACGGACAATGGGGACTTGGACATAAATTGAATAACAAGCGATGTATGATAAGTTACGATACAAACTCGGATGTAGGGTGGACGTCTAAACCTTAAGATTATATGAAGCTTTGAACACTTTGGACTAACCACGCCACTTAGACATATGGAAGATTGGACATGGACTTGGTTAGGCGAACACGTATTAAAAGAGGTTACATAAAATATAAAACGCATACAAAAGAATGTGAAACTCTAATAGAAACCAGACGCTCAAGCTCGTCCCCACGCGTAACCCTTACGACTAAAACAGAACTCTAATAATAATGTGTGTCGACATAGGGCCCAACCAGGAGGATGTCGGTATACGATACCGAGCACCAATTTTATATTTTTGAGCTACGCAACTAGGTGAGTTTCGTGAACTTCCATGTTTTTTACTCTTATAAATGTTTTGGGGTGACGCATGCTTCTAACACTGTTTTGTACATTGTTATGGGTGTTAGTTTTACAGAGAGTGATTACCTGCTTGCTTGTTATGCATACCAAACCAGGCACTCATTAACTCTAGGATAGAGCCGACTTAATATATGGTTAGTACTACTTGGGGAATCCCCCACGCACAGTGGTCCGCCTAGACCCGGAAACACCCACTGAGACCGATGGGTCGTTGCGGCATATATTTTGCCATTGGGGAACCTATGGGGCAGGACATAGGTTGAGAGCAATGAGAGTAACGGGCATAGTTTATTTATTACATCTAGGCATGGTTAGGCATGGCGCTAGGTGCCAAGGGTTGAGTGGCCAGCTTGTAGGACTATAACACCATAACCAGGAAAACGTGTTGAAAACTGTTAAACTTGTTTTGAATAATTGAAACTGTTTTGATAAACTATTTTGGGCGCCTATGTAACTAAACACACGAACTCACCAACATTATTGTTGACCCAAAACCATTTTAAGCATGTGTTCAGGTACCCGCATTGGAGATATGAAGAACGTAATGATTGCAACTCGGAGTCACAACCAGTGGACGAAACAGAAGACGATCGAGTAACCATAGATATTACCGCACAAGTACGATCAAGGACTAGTTTTAGTTAATGAAATTGTATTAAATTGTATAAATTATATTAATAAAGTTAGTTATTTCTATACCGCTTCCGCTGTTGCTTGCATTTGCGTGAATGTTGTACCAAACTGTAATTTCGTCCAGGCCCCCTGTTCCCGGGTTGTGACAGTTGGTATCAGGGAAAACAGTGCGGCGTGTATGACCCTATTAAGCTTTAACCACGAACCTAAGGATCATGACTTTGAAACCACAGAATTCATTTCGGTTTGGAGAACCGAAACCTGATGGATAGATCGGAGTTGCAATAAGAAGATGCCGAACGAGTTGACTTTGGGTACTGAACACATGAGGATAAAACGTTAAGTGATAAAAACTATATTTGAATACATGAACGAACTTGCGAAAGAATCAATGAGAACATAAGATTAAGCATTGTGATCTTTAATAGAATAGACTTGGATGCTTAAGTGAGGCGAGGAGGTGATTATGGTCGCGAACATAATCATGAATCCGCAGGCGTAAAGGCATTTCGGGAATATTTTATTAAAAATCATAGTCACGGAAGTTAAAATTTATACCATCGAACACAAAAATGGTATGAACTATATTGGTATGTGACCGGCGAAGTGAGAGTTCGCCTTACCTTTAGTGCTTTTGGTTTTCTAACCATGATATTCTCATCCGATGGATGGAAGTTTCGAACCTAACAAGCGATTGTACTCGTTTCCTTGGATATATTTTTGAGAAACTTTTCTTAATACAGTGAATCTTGTAGATTGAGCTACTCGATTCCATTCAGAAATTTGATAATTTTCTTGTTTGGTCGTCAAGAGATCTTAGAAACTATAATCTAGACCGTTCTTGCAACACTTGAGTACAAATACTTCCGAGGTTGTTTTCTTATTCTCTAAAAATTTAAGTTTGATTCCGATAGCATAAACTCCTAAAGCACATGTGAACGCCGGGAAAAGCTTGGTTAATTAGATAACCGTCTGGATTCTATACTAAGCTATCTGGATTGCGAACCAAAATGTTAGGTTTCTTTTCGAACCAAGTATCGAAATCGTATCAATTACCTAATGTAAAGTGAGTTGGCGATTGTGTAATTGTGAATTTACAGATATGTTACGGTGATATAAAATTTCATAAGGGTTTATGGTAAGATTTCTAATTACGTTTTTGAGGTATCAAAGGTGTGGTGGGTTAGCTGTAGTACACCCTATATATAAACACTAATGGTACATCAGAAATGAGATTGGAGATCTAACCAAGAATAAATTTCAATTCGATTTTCAAACCATTAACAAGTTGTATCTACCGCCTTAATGTAAAGTAAATTCGCGATTGCGTAATCATGAATTTATAAATACGTTATTGGGGTATGAAATTCCATGAAGGTTTTTGAGAAGGATTTCTAGTACATTTTTGAAGTATCAAAGGTGTGGTGGGCTGGCTGCGGTACGCCCTATATATAAACACCAATGGTATGTCAAAATGAAATTGGAAGTCTAACCAAGAACTAGCTCTGGTCCGATTTTCAAATCAAAAGTATTTATTCGTGTCGACTTTGACGCACTATGGATTTTGATCGGAGAAAGACGGTGGGATTAATGTGAAAGCAAGAAAAAGATTCGATCATTCCATTTTTCCAGTGAAACTCTCTTGTTCAAGCTGGAAGATACCATTTAGGGATCAACAATGGGAAAGCTAAAACCATTTCGGTCCTGTATTGTGAACAACAAGGAAAATACTCTGTATATAGAGTACTTCTTTACAAAAGCCCAAGTGACGGGTAACTTGGCAAGTGTGAAGATAGTTTTTCCTTACATGGCAATGTGGATGCCTTTCCTCATTTTGCGGTGTATCGATTTTCTCGAACCATACGCTTTAAAACCACAAACGTACCACCTCCCACCCGGGAGGAAATCGATTCATTAACAATGATTGGTACGAACGTCAGAAACAACTATTAGATGCTCAGCTCGAGCGTCGCCGGATAACTGGCAAAGCCATCATGGCATCAACCTCCAAAACTACTACCAGAGCACCGAATGCTACCCGTCACGGTCAAGGTCAGGGGAAACTCTCCATAGACCAGGATCGTGCAGAGCACAATCGGTTCGACGACGACGACTTTGAAGAAAGCTCCTCGGAGGACGATGCATCCAGGGACTATCGCCATAGTCCATACTACCGCCAAGAGCGCCTAAACAAGTATAACAACGATGTAACCACCAACCTGTCACTCCCATATAGGCCAACGACCTTCGCCGACAAGTCTAAATGCACCCGATGCATCTCACAAGCCCCAATACCACCCAGACAACGCCTCCCGGCCAACGTTAAATTATACGATGGCCTAACAGACCCAGATGATCACCTCGGCATATTCAACAAGCAAGGCCGTCATTAGTTGGACCTTATCCGTCTGGTGCCACATGTTCACCCAAACACTAACAGGAGCGGCACGGGTATGGTTCGACAACCTACCAACAAGCAACATCGACAGCTATGAACAGCTGATCGAAAAATTTTCTCTTCACTTCAGCCAACAACGTCGCCACAAGCGTGACAAAATGCAAACCCACCTTTGCAAGCGTAGAGACAATGAACCGTTAGAGGACTTCATCGTCCGGTTCAACAAAGAAGCACTTCAATTAGGAACAGGAGACGAGGCAACTCGAACCTCCTTCCTAGCATACGTCAACGATGACAACTTACAGCTCACCCTTTAGGGGAAAGGTCGTCAGAATCGCCAAATTATATGCCCAACACCAAAAAACAGTCCGCCAACCTCAATGCGGAAATAACAACAATCGCAATCGCAATAACAACCGATCGTCCGTCTGGAGCCGCATTTCAGGCTCCAACGACGAAGACAGATATTCCACCTATGGCGACGCTAGAAACGTCATCGGAAACAAACAAATTCGCGATCAGTGCAATAATGGCCGAGAGAAACCAAGACTGGACACCACTCACCAAAACACCCTCCCAGGTACTATAACAAGTCCTTACAACCGGAGAGGTCACGTTCAAACTCCCAAAACCTATGGAACCAAATGAAAAAAACGTCGATGCCACCAGATTTTGTGACTTTCAAAAAGACGTGGGGCACGACACAGACAACTGCTACAGCCTCAAAATTGAAATAGAGGCAGCACTCTGGTTAGGAAAACTTACCAACCTTGTCAAGGACATCAAAACACGTCATGTCCGAGGCGCCTTCGACGAGCAATGCCATATGGCGTGCAGCATCAAGCGCAAGGTAAAACCTGATAGTGTCGCCATGACGTCAGAACAGCCCGGCGCTTCGACCACTATTGAACATACAAAATGATGTGCGATGGAGGTAGCAACTTTGATATTATGTACCAATAGTGCTTTGACCAACTTGACGATGAAGATAAAGCGCGTCTCCAGCCAGACACACCCGTCGCAGGTTTTTTCAACGAGGTTATTCACCCCATAGGTAAGTTTGACTTTACCGTCACACTCATCGACGGGACTCACACCCATTTGGAAACATGTACGTTACATGTCATCCCAGCAATTCTTCATATGACATCCTGCTCGGAAGGCAAGGGTTGGCAAAAATCAACAGCACCGCATCCACCCCCAACCAAACTATAGGTTTCCCAACAACCACTGGGGTCGCATACATCAGAGGCAATCGAGAATGCCTAATGACCACCGAACCATCGGCTACAACTCCACCTTTCAGGCAAGCCGTCATAGAAAATGAAAAATGGGTAATCAACCCATCATTCCAGAACAAACCATCACCCTGGGATCAACAATATCTCACCGGGTACGCGTCAATCTAAAAAAATTGCCAATATAGAACAAAGACATATTCGCTTGGCAATCTTCCGATATGATCGGCGTCCCAAGGCACATAGCAGAACACCGCTTGAACACCTATAAGGACGCACGACCAGTCGCCCAGAAAAAGCGCCTATTAGGCCAAGACAGAGTCAAAGCTATGAACGAACAGGTCGACGACCTACTTGAAGCAGGCATCATCCGACGATGCAATCACCAAACATGGGTAGCAAATCCAGTCATGGTCCTCAAAAAGAATGGATCTTGGCGCATGTATGTCATTTACAAGGACCTCAACAATGCCCAAAAGACCACTACCCATTGCTAGAGATCGACTTGAAGGTAGACTCCTTAGCGCCATTTAAATTCAAATGTTTCCTCGACGCGTACAGAGGTTATCATCAAATCCAAATGGCGTACAAAGACGAAGACAGAACCGCCTTTCGAACAGACAAAGGGATTTATTGCTACACCAAAATAACCTTTGGTCTAAATAATACAGGCGCAACTTACCAGCGCCTAATGGACTAGGCTTTCATTAACCAGATCGGCGTCAATCTTGAGGTATATGTCGACGATCTAGTCATCAAAAGCCGCGAAGAGGACACTACGCTACTCGATATACAACATACCTACGACCAACTACGCAAAATAAACATGAAACTTAATCCGAGCAACTGCTCCTTCGGAACAGAAGAGGGGAAATTTCTGGGCGTCATTGTCACTAGTGGGGGTTTCAAACCCAATCCTAAAAAGGTACAAGCCATCCAACGGATGCCTTCACCCAACTCAATAAAGATGTCCAGACACTCATGGGCCGCCTAGTCGCCCTCAACCGCTTTCTGTCGAATTACGCGTCCAAATCTTTCGTTTTGTTCATACGCTAAGGAATATACCAAAAAAGACACAGTTTCGCTGGACCCAGAGGCGGAAGTGGCTTTTTGTGAAATGAAACAATGTTTGACCTACTTACCGACTCTCACAGCGCCTCTACCAGAAGAGCCTCTAACATTATACATACCCACGTCTGACACCGCGATAGGTGCACTACTTCTGGTCGATCGCAACAAAGTGCAAACACCAATTTATTATATCAGCTGCACACTTGTCGATGAAGAAACAAGATATTCAACTATGGAAAAACTTGTACTCGCGCTCATCCACGCATCTCGGAAACTGCGCAGATACTTCCAAGGACATCCAATCCACGTCCTCATAGACTATCAGATCAACACCGTCCTTTCTAAGCCAGAATTTTCTGGTCGTCTAGCCAAGTGGGCCATCGAGCTAGGCGCCCACACCGTCATTTACAAACCAAGGCCAGCAATCACATAAAATCGAAGAATGCCAAAATGAACAAGACCCAAAGCCTACTCTAGACTCCAAGCTAACATGGTTGCTTTATACTAACGCAGCATCCAATGAACAGGGCGCCGGCACAAGCCTTCGCCTAGTCAGCCCTGACAACATCGAATTCACATACGCTGTACGCCTCGAATTCCCAAGCATAAATAACGAAGCCGAATACGAAGCATTTCTTGCTAGCTTGCGCCTGGCAGACAAGATGGTCGCCAAACATCTCAACGTCTACGTTGATTCAATGTTGATAGTAGGTCACATCAACGGTATCTACGACGCCAAGGATCCAGTAATGGCCCAATACGTTGACCAAGCCAAGCTTCTCAGCGAACGCTTCACAACTTGCACAGTTGTTCACATCAATCGAAGCGGAAACAAAGAGGCTGACGCTCTCAGTAAAATGTCTTCTACATCTTGGCTACACATGGCCAAAGAGGTACGTATTGAACTCTTACCCAGCCATCAGTGCCTATCAGACAAGTCAACTTGACGTAAACCGGCGTAGGATCATGGACGACTCCAATCCAATCATACTTGGCAACCGGCATCTTACCAACCCAAACGGCAGAAGCCAGAAAATTCCAATACAAGTCACAACATTATCAACTCATGAATGGCGTACTGTACCGATGCTCTTACCTTGGCCCCCTCTTAAGGTGCGTCAACTCCGCAAATGCTTCCTTCCTCATAAAAGAAATCCACAAGGGGATATGCGGCATACACGCAGGCCCAAGAATGATCGTTGCAAAGATCATGAACGCAGGATATTACTGGCCAGGTTTGCATCGGGACATAGCTAAAATCCTACGCACCTGCTTCAATTGCCAACAACATGCGCCCAATACCTTGCGTCCAAAGAACGGCCTTGTTCTAGTTACCGTCGCATGGCCATTCCAAAAATGGGCCATCGACCTTGTCCCCCAATGGCCCCTGGAAGAATACAATACTTAATAGTCGCCGTCGACTATTTCAGAAAGTGGGTAGAAGCCAAACCATTAGCCACAATTAACGCAAAGCATGTCAAGAAATTCATTTAGGAATTCTGCATCTGCCGCTTCGGGTTACCCAAGGAAATTGTCACCGACGACGAAACACATTTCGCGGACAACAAGATAAAGGCATGGTTAACACAAATGGGCGTCAATAAGATCTTTACCACTGTCGCACACCCCTAAGGATATGGACACGTGGAGCGCATCAATAGATCAATCGTCGAAGGGATCAAGGCCCGTCTGGGCTCCAAAAGAACCGGTTGGATGGAAGAACACCCGCATGTCTTATGGGCTCACTGCACGCTCACAAAGACAAGTACTGGAGAAACACCCTTCAGTTTAACATATGGATCTGAAGCCGTCTTCCCAGCCAAAATCGGTTTTCCATCACAAAGAGTTCCTAGCGCATCGTTGCAAACAGACAAAGACAAAGAACTGCGTCTGAATTTTGAGCTACTCGAAGAAAGACGTGAAGGGGTAGCAATACGAGAAGCTAACTACAAAAACAACTCCAACGCTACTACAACTCCAAGGTTAAATCATGCGCTTTTGATATCGGCGATTACGTCTTAAGAGACAACAACGCTTCACATTCTGAGCGTCCAGGGAAATTAGCTCCCAACTAGGAAGGTCCTTACAAAATTCCGCAAGTGTTAGGGAAAGGCGCATATGCGCCGGAACAACTGGATGGCACATCTATACCAAGATCATGGAACGTGGCACAATTGCGCACTTGTTACTTGTAATCTATCATGTATTTTAAAATATCTCTATTCGGTTGTTCAGCAAACTACAAAAACTCTTCCCAAATGCTCTTATTAAAATTAGCGCCCCTAGATATGAAGCTAATTAACTCTTCATACTAGACGCTGAGAATCGATCCCATTCAGACTTGTCGAAAGAACAACACAAGACAGCAATACAAAAACACTACCATCAAAAGACATCATAAAAAAGCATCATTTCATATCAAAGTCAGAATATTGACAACGAAATGAAGAGTACAAAGCATCCTATTGGGGAGGCTCATGCGCCGTCCCCGAACTACCCAGACCAGCCGCCTTAGCAGCCTCCGCAACACTATTAAAATCTTTCGATCGGGTTTAGGTCCGCCAAACACTTCTCCATAGTCTTCAACACCGGAAATTCCAGCGTCTCAAACTTGTCCGCCTGAGAAACCACCTCCACCTCTGTATCAGCATCCTGGAAGGGTTCATCTTCCAAACCAGCGCCATCTTTGGCTGCCAGAAAACCTTCCACCCAACCAACTCGGAGGCCAGCAACACGGGACGCCTCTACAATCTTCGTCACCTAGTTACCCATTCTCGACTCATTCCAAATCCGAGAAAAGATCTGCAATCAAAGCAAACAACCCATGAGCAAATAAAAAGAAGACAAGGAAAAAACACAAGTATAAAAAGAAACTTACACCAGTGACGCCCTCAGACATCATCCAGAGCGCATTCTCGGCAGCATCCGTCTTCTTAGCCGCCCAACTCTCTCTCTCTCTCTCTGCCCTTTTTAAGGCCTTCAACCTCGCCCTCCAACTCTGAGATGCGAGTCGCCGCCTTCACAACCTCCTCGTCCTTCGTCTTTAATTCGGCGATGGCCGCATCATATTTAGAGGTTAACACCTCCATCTCCTTAATGCTCGGGGCCTTACCCTGCTTCTAAGCGGCGAGGTCCACCTCAGCTTCTAAGCGGCGAGGTCCGCCTCAGCGTTTTTTTGGCGGACCCCCACCTCTAATTTCTTCACCTACTCAACGAGACGACCCTTCGCCGTGTCAAACACAGACTTCCCCCTAGCCAACCGCTCCGCCTCTTGGGCAACCGTAGCCTGCTCATCTGCAGGGTCATCCTCCGCCCGACGGATGCCATATACATTACCTAACGCAAGCGTCAGGTTCGATCATAGTTCCGAAAGCAAAGTGCCCCGGTCCTAGCTACGATGGTGGTGACGCTCATTTGTCGGGAGCGCACAATCCACAAATCCCTCAGCCACGAAGGGGCCGAGGAAGCGACAACTCTTGGTTATACGCTATTTAGGGACGTATACCAGAGCATCCAATTTAAAGATTTGACCAGTAGAAGATGCCCCACCACCTTCAATCTTCTTCAACCCTTCACCACCACCAGAACCCCCTTAAGTCAACAGAGTATCAACATCGATGGGACATGCTCCACTTGTGAAGCAGCCTGCCCTTCATCTTGCAAGGCTTTCTTCTGCTCCTTTTTAACCGCCACCATTGCGGCTTGCTGTTTCAGCAGCTGTCCTTGAAGATAGGCGTCCTCTGCCTTCTTCTCTTACAAAGCAAGGGCCGCCAGACGACCATCCTCTTCCTTTTTCTCCCACGCAGCCTCAGCGGCCTGCACCTGCTCTTGCCTCAACCGCGCAGCCTCAGCTTCCTACGTGGCATTCTCTTCCAAAAGATGGGCCTTAGACTTGGTTGTTCATCCTTCTCAGCCTTTTTCTTCTTTTCTCTCTCCACCTGCAACTGTTTATACGCAAGAGGAGTAGTGGCTACAACAAAACAATACAACGTAACGTTAAAAAAAAAGGCAAAGGTCAAAAATACCAAAACAAGGAAAGTGCAACACTTATTGCTCAACTTCCTCAAAGTCTTTTTCTCCAAAGGCTCCCGCCTTGGAGGAGGTTCAAAATCCAGCTGGACATTGCTTGTCTCAGCCTGGGGTTTCACAACATCTTGCCCGCCCTCGCCACCGACCCCTCCAACGTCAGGGCAACAACCCCCTCACCAGTAGCCACCTTCTTCGTTGAAGGCTCCTCAGGCGCATTTTCTTACGTCATCACCAGACGCCGGCGCTTCCAGGCCTCACCTGCACAGCAAGTAATTTACTTAGAGAATGGACGGACACAACACTTGAATATAAAAAAGAAGAAGTACTAACCTTTACCCTTGCCAGATGCACCTTCACCCGTCCCAGACCCACTACTACTCGCACCCGCGCCTAGTGTCGCAGCCAGATTTCCACTAGAACCACCACCTTCAGGCTAACGCGGACGATGAATTAAATTAGATGATGTCCCACTTGACTCATAATCAGACAAAAATACATATTCAACCCCTGTCGGAGTACACGCCGACAAGGTTCTGGGTCCTTAAGAAAAAACAACGGCTAAAGGGTTTTCGAGCGCACCTTCAACACGCGCTGGAAAAATAAAGTTTCCCCGCATCATTTCCAGCCCAGATACTTCACAAGCAGGAACATCCTTGAAACAAGTGCGCGAAACCCTCTGCGCAAAAAAGTCAAACAGACACTCACCTACAAAAACAAAAACCAAGTATTCATCATCAAAAGCACAACAAACAACAACGGATGAACAAAAAGGCATAACGCCAGGCGCTTACCGGCCACCAAGTCCATACCTCCATCACCATAAGGGAGTACGTCCTTGCCCTCCCTAATCCCAGGCGGTTAACCCCCAAAAACTTCAACATGCCCTCATCATAGTGATCAAGATTATCCAAATGGTTAGGATGGGAAATCATGATCTTGAACCACTCCTCCGCTTGGAAATCCTTGACCACTTCAAAGGACGGTGCCTTCTGGCTAGAACGAAGGTTCAGCCACTGCATCTTTATTGGAATAGCCTCCTTCTTGAGGTAGAAGAAACACCTCTTCTAGTCTCGAAGGCTCTTTGGAGAGCTCTTCTTCACCACCACAGTAATGGTCTTCGACCTCTCAACAAACGAAATCCACCTACTCACCTTCACCTCCAGTTTATAAAAAAAATATTGAAATACTCAAACTGGGGCTCCATTCTCAATATCATGCAAGTGGCCTCAAAATGAATCACCCTCATCACCCCAAACGGGCTCATCTGAGAGATGTGCAAGCCGTACTTCTGCAACACAGTCACAAGAAACTTCGTCACAGGAATTCTAAACAGACCCTACAAGAAGAAAGCCTCATACAAACAGATATTCTCCTCCGGGCAGTCCATAGGGGTCTTTCCCTTCGCAGGGAACTCAGGCTCCCATTCCCGAAGAATATCATACTTCTGCACCAAAGCTCTAAACTTCTCCTTTCGATCAGGCTATCTGAGCGTCAACCATCGCCAACTCGGGCTTCTTATCATCACCAGACATGATAACCAGAAGAAAGAAAGACGAAACTAAGAAAAAATAATAAAGACTTTTTGGGTTTCTTAATCGGAATATGGAGAGAGTTTTCGTCAGAGAAGAAAAGAAGTGGAGAAACAAGTAAAGAACTCTCTTCGGTGGAGTTCCTATTTATACCCATCGCATTTATTGCGATGGGAAGGCAGGTAATGATGACAGAGGAATTTTTCCGACGGAGGTCTAATCAGCGACTGACACGTCAGACGGCCCACGTGACAGACGGCTCACGCGCCGTGTGTGGCTCACTCGCCTAACGGTTACAGTACCCACCAGCTGTCACACACCACCATCTTGTGACACGTGTCTACCCACTAACAACCCACCTTCACCGGCTGTCAGACACGTTTCCCGGTACGAATATACGAATTGTCAGACACGTCCCCTCGTATCCAAACATTCCCGCCAATCAAATTGCACAGAATTCAAAAAGACAATTTTAATGCGCAATAACTCCACTTCAGCAGACATGGACAAAAACCACCTTTTTTGTCATTATTTATACTACATGCGCTTCAACTCCTGACGCCTTCTTAAGTGTCACTCCTGCGCTACAAAGAAAAATTTGGTGTTTTTCATTAGTTACATCTTCTACATGCCCTTCAACGCCTGACGCCTTATCAGGTGTCACGCCTGCGCTAAAAAGAAAAATTTGGTGCTTTTCATTAGTTACATCTTCTACATGCGCATCAACACCTGACGCCTCCACAGGTGTCATGCCTGCGCTACAAAGAAAAAAACTGGTGTTTTCCATTGGGTAACCTCTTCTATACGCACAAACTACGCACGACGCCTCCTCAGGGTGTCACGTCGACACTGTAAAGGGAAAATCTTTCCTTTATTTTATTTACAATCTATATGCTAAAATGTGAGACACCTTCACACCAATCTGGAGTTATTACAAAATAGTGAGTGCAACATTAGAAAGGTGATTGGTTGAAAGCACTCATGATCCTAAATAATTACCATTTCTTTCTGTGATCTCTTTAGAATATTTGCAACACCTGTATACCCCTTCTCCCTGCAGCTAAAGGAACCTATGGAAAAATGGTTTCCAGTAGCTAAAGGACCTATGGAAAAATTCCTTTTTCCATCTTTTATCATTACACTGCGCAGACTTGTCGGGCACCTTCTTAGGTACCACGCGAGCGCATATCCCGTCATACGCATCACATATTGATCACTGTGCGCGCACCAGTTGACGATGTCCTTTAATACATGTACACCTTGATACATGAAAACCCAGTGACGACTGGATGTAACTCAAATTACACATGTAAATTTTACCATAAATCAACAGAGTCCAGCACTCCCTCGTTCCCTTTACGCAAGGCAACACGAAAGCACTGAACTGGGGGACTTGAAGGGATATGGTACCAAAAGCCAGCAATACCGTATCAAAGAACCAACTTACTCCTTCCCAACAGGAAGCCGCGCCCATTAAACGTGACGCTGGCTCTCCCGCCCGTCTTACGTTAGTGGACTACTATGCGTCCATAACTCAATGGACGCAGGTTCTACCCCCTATTTTATGTCGGCGAACTACCATGCGTCCACACCATAATAGGCGAACAGCCTTCCGCCCATTCTACATCAGCAGAACGTCATGCGTCCACATCTTACCGGATGCACGACGAAGCTTCTTCATCAAGATAAGCAAACCTTCGTCAACTCAACTAAAAGATACCTTTCAGGGCCGCATCGAGAGACACACCCCAGGGCAGGCCTGCCCTGGACAACTGTTCCTGACGCAGCAGGCTGCCCGACAAAGTCCTCATTCAATCAAAGGTTGCGCCTTGACTGACAACTAGAAAGGACAATGACGTGGCAGCTCCCCAACCAAGATATCTCTGACAGAAGACTTTATCAACCCCCACTTGTCTCAGGTTCTAGATAAGGGGATGATTACCCACAGCCCTGGAGTAGCCAACAAGTGGACGCCACGTGTCCGTCGCCCATCAACATCCACTCAACGGATGCCACATACATTATATTTAGGACGATAACATCCCCCATTTTTCTGTTTTTTTTTTACCAAAACCCTTTGGACCAATTCTGCTTTAGGATTTGGGCCGAAACCAATAGACACCTTTACTTGGTCCGGGCCCTACCAAGGGTAGAGGATGGGTTGAGGAAGTCGGACGTCGATGTACTATAAAAAGAGGAGTCCCTTTTTCTTTTATTGGCATCCGATATTCACTTGAGCTTTTGCTGAAAAGACTACAAGCACATAGTACTTTTCCAACCCTTGTTGTATTCACTAACGCTTAGAGGCTCGGCTCTTCTAATCAGTAGTTTCTTAACATCCTTGGCCTTATCCTTAGACCCTCACATTTTCTAAACACACAATTTACAAATACCCCGTAGAATCACTATCAATGACAACCCTAATCCGGTGACTTAGGATTCGTGTTTATTCACACACGCACAAACACACTCAAAATTGGGCAGCACTTCGTTAATGGTTTAGCAAAAGTTACAATTGACAAACCAATGGGTCCTATTTATAGGGAAGTCCCTCACATCTGGACCCTTCCATGCGTGAGGACTCATATGCCTGACCTTGCGAGGCGTATAGGCTCCATACACCAATTAAGGTTTACATAATTATTATTTTACCCCTAGGACCCCGTTTTCTACGCGAAAACATCTAGAAACATGTACAAGAGATCATATAGATATCTTCTTGGGCCTAGCTAGATATCTTCAAAACTTGCTACCCTGCAACCATCATCATTTCTTCATCAACAACCGCATCAAGCTTCGAGAACATAGATCTTTGACCAGCCACATCCCAAATAAACATTCTTCGCAACACAATACTTAATTTTCTTTTGAAAGCGAACAACTTGAACTGCATCCTGGTCTTGAAAGTGTATCTGATTCTGATGTAGTGTCTTCATATTAGCTTCAAACAGATTCACCAACCACATTGGATCGAACAATCTGATCTTGCAGCATGTCTTCGGATCATTCTTCAAAAAATGACCGTTTCAATTTTAGATAATCATAGTACCAGAAAATAAACTTGTCCGAGAAATCTTGCTCGATCAAAACAAGTAGGATCTTGATCATGATCTTCGGTGGTGTAATTTTGTGCTTCCAGATAGGCTTCCCAGTTACATGATTGATCTTTGTTGACTGGTAGCACTTCGTGTACAGTGAACTCACATACACCCACCTTGTGTTGCTCTCTTTCTTGATTAAGTTTTTGAACATCTTTAACGTGTTGTTTATCTTAATTGGCTTTAATCTGGCAAGATCACGAATGTACTAGTATGGCAATGACTTGATCTTATAAACACTGTTAAAGTATAGAATGTCGCTTTCAAACTTGATCCCGATTGCATCAGCATGAGCCACATACATCCATCTAATAACATTACCAGATATGAGATTCCATTTCTGGTTCACCTTCTTTGCTTTGACTAGCTCAGCCGTTCTTCTAGAATACCATGCCTCGCAGGCTGCCTAAACCCTTTTCTTTCTTTCTTGATTGGTTTCTAGTTCACCTAACGGCTACGACTTCAACCACTTATCAACTTGATCAAAGTCGTATAAAGTTGGAATCGGGATCTCAACACGAATCTCTTCATCCTCTTGAACATATACAAGATACTTTTCTTTAATGATGTCTTCTATTTCAATATCGTCCAACGACTCTTCTTCATTGAACTTTTATGAGCTCTCAATTGGAATGACTTATTCATATGGAAGCCCGAAAACCTTAGCAACGTCTTCACAAGAGATTTTTGGAGGTATTTCACCTTCTGTCAGATCCATGTATGGCTTAGTTACTGGGTTACCATCATCATCAGTGAAGAATATATCATAAAACGTCTGCGTCCATTCAATTGGTACATCTTTTAACGCAATGACTTCCCTGAATATTCTCAGATCTTCTTCAGTAGGACTTGGTTGAGTTGAAGACTCACCCATACTAGATCCACCACTCCCTTCATGAGATTTCTTGTCTAATTTCTCTCAAAACTATGCTTCAGCTGTTTTTGTCTTTCCAGCTCTAGTACTATCATCACTGCCTTCATCTTTATCAAAATCATCATCCCTAAATTTCCTCTATCTAGATTCATGGTTATCCCTTGATTAATCATCATCATCATCATCAACATCATCATCATCATCTTCACCATCATCCCTGTCACCGCTAGTGAGTCTCTTATGTTTTTTCGAGTATATTTCGACTCTTCTTTTCAACCTCTGATTCTCAGACTCTATAATGGCAAGACGATTCCTAGTATCATAATGAGATTCTGTTAACTGCCGAATCTCTTGCTCATTATTGGTTAACTTGAGCATCACCGCTTCTAATGTTGCTAATAATCTTCTGTTCTCTGACCTTGTTTCATTGATAATGGTCAGGAACTAGCGATCTCTTTGTTCCGATTCAGCTAACCTTCTCTGGTTCTCCATATTTTGAGCCATTTGCATGTGAAGCATGCTCACTAGATTATCGATTTGGGTTTGGAGAGATGGATCGGTGGATGTCGTTGGTATAGGTGAGATAGATAACATGAAGGGTATTTTTTTAGGTTTTTGAGGAATCTGGAATTGTGGGAATCCTAACTCAGCAGCCACTCTTTGCAATTCTGCATCAACTGAAAGCTGAGTGGATGAAGAAAGCATAAAAGCTGCAACTGAGACTGACTCAGTGAAGATTGCAGTTCTAGCAATGGTTGGTTGAGAAGTTGGGTTTGTGGTTGAGGATGAAGTTGTGATTGCTTGGATGGTTACTATAGTGGTTTTGGTTTTAGATTGAGTTTTTGTTTCTGGTAGTTTTATCGTCAGCTTGCTAGCAATACTAGATTAAAAGAAATATGGGTTGGGCCTTGGGTGGGGGTTTGGGTATCGTATTCCAAAGGACCAAAGGAGTTTACACAAATATACAATCTCAATAGTCAATTCTCCTAGTCGCTCTCTCTCTGTCACATTTAGAAACAATCTAACCCTAACCCTACTTATAATTTTTCAGCCTCCATCCTCCTAGTCGCTCTCTCTCTCTCTCTGTCAAGACAATGAAATATTGATTCAACTATTCAAGATTTCAAGATTCACAGGTTAGTTTCCAAATGGTTATTTTGTTCATATGATTAAACGAATTAATCAATGTTTTGTTCCCTTGATTATGATTAAACGAATTAATCTTTTCAAGCTTTAACCTGGTCCGAAACCATCTGGTGAATGGTGATTTTGATGGTTTTGCTGCTGATTTTTGGTGCTTTGATTTTGTTCATATGATTAGTAGTATTTTTTTCGTCTGTTTCGTGACTTTCGTCTGATTATATTCGTGCGTTTTGTCCACTTCTGGTTGGTCATATGATTATAGATTATATTCGTTTGTTTCGTCTGTTAGTATTTTTTTTAATAAGGTTTTCGTCTTTAAGGTTTTTTTTCTGAATTCATACAGTTAGTATCAATTTGAGCTTGATGAGTGATTCACAAAATAAGGTGGGGAAGAAGGACAAGAAGGTCAAAACAACGGTATGTATTATGTATGTTGATTCAACTTTTAACGCTTTTGGTATCTTTTTTTGTGTAACTCTATGTATTTGTTTATTTATTGGAGATGGATTCCGATTCTACTAAAGTGGACCTAGAACAAGGAAGCTATATGAATTTGGATATGGAAGATGAGGAGGTTCACCATGTGGAGGTAAATGATCAAAACGATTGTGATGATAATAAACTGGTGGCAAAGAGAAAACGAAAGGATAGATCTGTTGTGTGGCATTACTTTACCAAACTCCAGAAAAAGCAGTAGGTGGAAAGATTCCATGCCAGTGCAACAAGTGTAAGCATGTTATGATATATGATAGTAACCATGGTACGGAGAATTTTAATCGACACATAACATCCTGCTTTGGTCATTCTTTTAAAGATGTTAGTAAGATGCTTTTAAATAGTGACATGAAGTTGAAGTCATCTTCTTTTAATCAAAATACGTTTCGTGAAATGCTTGTAGCTGCTATGGTGATGCATGAAATGCCATTGTCTTTTGTAAACTATAAGGGGTCTAGACATTTGTTTAAGTACATGCAACCTGATGTGAATATTATCTCTAGGAATACAGTAAAATCTGATATATTGAAAATGTATAAGACACTACAAAAAAAAAGCCATTTAGTGACATACAAAAAGTGCCACAAAAAAACAAAAAAGTGCTACTAAAGGGACTTGAAGGAATGGGCGGCACACAAAAAAAGTGTCACTAGAAGTGCTGACGCTAAAGCCTTTTAGTGACACATTTTCATTCTATCACACAAAGTTTTGTTGGCTTTTAGTGATACTTGTTTTTTGCCACAATATAAAAAAAGACTTTTGTGACACATATTTTGTGCCTTTAAAAAGTAATCCTATTTACATATTTATACTAGTTTTAATGACACTTTTTTTTGCCACAATATAAAAAAGACTTATGACACAAATTTTGTGTTATTAAAAAGTAATCTTTGTCACAATATAAAAAACCTTTTGTGGTACAAATTTTGTGTTGGTAAAAACCATTTCTAGTTATATATATGTACTATTTGTAGTGGCACATAATTTTGCCACAAATCAAAATATGTACCATATAAAATATAAATAAATGATCAGTAGAATTGTATATGTAAAAATTATCATAATATACTTCAATAATAAATTCAATCCGAAACATATTTCAAATGTTAGCAAAACATTATGTAATAAATAACATATTCCAAATGTTTGCACGAGGAATCTAAACATTCTTTTAGGAGAGAATTCAACTATCATAGAACTAAGCTCCAAAATTTCTAATGATACATATCCTGCAATCATAAACCATATAAATAAGTATTAGTATTGATTCAATGAAATCTAAAAGTTCTTTAATTTATGAAACTCATTGTTCCTATTCAAAGGAAAATCCAGTATAAAAAAACTGATCGAACAACTAACAATTAGAGAAAAAACCAACATATAATTAATAGGCAGCCATTTATAATTTGTCCAAACACCTAACGATACACAAAACCAACATATTACCTTAACTGCAATGTCAACAAAAAAGTTATAGATCAATTGTCCACAGGTGTTTCTAGCCCTGTAAAATGGAAAGTTTTGGCTAATCAATTTCATACTAAGAAGCACGCTCGTTTAGTATTACAAAATAGTTAAAATTAAAAAGTTAATAGTAATTACCATTATCATCATGACTTCTTGAAGACGATATTTCGTTAACTGGCAAAGAGTTGTTACGTATCAAAGAACCAATACCAGGGACCTAAAACATATAAATTAAATAAATAATAGTACATAAATATGTAATCGTAAAAGAACAAACAATGGTTCATGCATGTAATTACCTGAATGTTCATATTGCTAAGAATCGAAGATAGGTTTGCATTTGGGATATGTTCTTGGATGATAACAACCATAGCATTAACAACACTCGTTAGCTGATTAATAGTTTGTGAATCTTTCAAAGATGTACCACTACTTTTTTCGGCTGGCATCCTTCCCACTAACCGAACATATCCTCTTTTCTCAGGGCCTTTGACTTTTGAGTAGTCATCATTTGTAAAATCGTTTGGATCACCGGGTGTGGTTGTAGACTCATTGGCAATATCGTTTAATGAAGCCTAAACACGTAATAAAATACGTAATCATATAAAAATTAAACACACCCATGATATATAGGGACATTAAAAATATATTACCACAACATGAGCAGCTTTATCATTAACGATGCTTCCATCTTTACGAGTGCGAGTTGCGATATACATTTCTCCTCGTGTTGGATATACACCATTATTATTCATTGCCTATAATTGATGTTTGATGGTTAGTAAGGGAAATAAAAACCATAAAATATAATAAATGTCAAAAATAGCTAGAATAATACCATTTCATGAGCAAGTCTAGCAAATGACTTTGTCCCACTCACATGAGGTTCCTTCATCTTTGAGCGGCTCATTCTTTTAACATCACATGTACTCTATGGTAAATGATAAAATAATACATGATAAGAATTCTTTGGTATAATTAGATAATTGTAAACATTGTAAAAGAAATCAAAGTTCCAGATCATTGTTACCTGAAATTCCGGAGTGAACCAACGAGTAACAAGTTCTTTAAATTGAGTTGATTCAATCTGTCGTCATTCTTAACATGTTGCGCCACGATTTCATCAACAGTAAGGCTTGGATCATAACATGTTTCCTTTAACGAACCTTTCCACGATCTCCATTTTGTTCCCATGCTTTGAAAGATCCAATTTTTAATCTTGTTTGATTCATTTGGATAAATAACAAATTTTGACTACAAACAAAAATTATATATATTAAGCATACACCTCTTACTTTATCTAGTACATACATTTTGAAACTTAATAAAGACATATACCTTAACGAGTGAATACATGTCCTCTTTCTTTTGTTTGGGAACCTTTCTCCAGTCAGAATATTCTATGGATACATGATCATAATTCCTCACAAGCGTCCCAAGGAACTGAACTAGTTCAGTACCTTCATCCCCAACAGGCTTTCCTAAGTTGTTGAATGTGACAACTATTTTTTTTTTACTATCCATCTTCCAAGTTTCAGCTTTCTGTGTATAGCCTCTAACCTTTTTAGGAGCACCTAAGAAATTAAAAAAAAAAAACAAGTAGAAAAACAATTTACAAATTATAATACAGTTTGAACATATCTTCTATCATTTTATTTCTTAAACATCATTACAATTTGTCTAAAGTTTTACCTTGTATTTCACTAGCTTGATGACCTTGAGTTTCAAAAACTTGGTGGTCTTCAAAATTGTATTCAACAGGTTCGTCATCATGGTTTTCAATACACTCATTCGAGACGGTAGAAATTATATTTAGCCTCTTGCGCCTACCTATACTATTACCTTTTGAATAAGATGTAGTTGCTTTTCGTTTTTCAGGGCCTTGTAGTTGTTTTTGAACATTGCCTCCATCTTCATGTAATGTATCACCCATATACTCATCATTTTGACCAACATCACCTACTTCCATATCCTCTTTGTTACCTTCTTCAAGCATAAAAGAGTAGATTAATATAAAATGTACTTTTTATTGAACAAAACTTTAAGATTAACAAAATAATACCTTGAGATAATTCATCATCATCCTCATCAACAAGAACCATCCTTCTAATTGCTCCACTTTTATTACCTTAAATAGTTTCATTCATGGTAACTGTTTGTCGTTGTTTATTCGGTTGTGTTTCATTTGAAGTAGATGAAACCTTTTGGGAGACATTTGAAGCAACCACGCGGCGTAACTTCGTGAGATTAGCAACTCTATTCATGGACATTGGTGCAATAAATTGTGGACGATGTTGCTCTACAAAATTTATTTCCCGAGCATGATTGTTCTGATTCACTTTGTTTTTCTTCATTTTTTGACTTTCTGACAAACTTGTATAAGACCTTACAATGTCTTTAATTCCAAGTTCTTGTAGTCTTTTTTGGTTCTTCTAAATTGTCAACTGTCTAATCTTCTCATATTCATTGCCTTCTACTGCTAAAGTTTTATTTTCCTTGCTTTTGTTTGCCATTGGACCTGATCAAAGTCAAAAAGTAGCAAATTAGGATGGTCAAATTATCTTAGGAGCACCATGAAATGACAACCTTGCATTTTACTGGAACGGTGAGTTTGAGTTTCATAGTCGCCATGGTCTTCAACAATGTCTTCAACAGGCTCATTGAAGTCGGTGGAAGTTATATGTAGTCCCTTGCGCGTACCCATACTCTGTATTAAAACACATGCAATACAATATCAGTATATATCGTTTTCATTACGAACAATTGAACATGTCATATGTTTATTACAACTGAAGATAGTAATGTTTAATATCAAAGTTAGAAAGATTGATTCAAAAGTACAATCGTTCCATTTAATTCCAACCGTTTTTATGCATCTCCTATGTGGTTTCCATTTAATTCACATTTGTGGGTTAGCATACATATTCTTAAAATATATAATTAATGGTTGAACTAAGTGCTCTATCATGCAACTTGCAAAACACTGAAAAAAACTATATTATCAAGTTGGGGCCTTTGTCATACTCCAATAGAATTTAAGAACTAAATAATATACATTTAATCCTTGTGTATGTTTTTTTAACTGAGAATGGAACAATTGTATACCACACAACAAAACCACTATAAAGACCGAATTATGCTGCTGCCAATCCGCAGGCATTAACTTTGATTGATTGAGTTGTACAAGAATTATGCTGTTGCATATCAGTCGCAGCTGCAAAACTCAAAACTTACGACTACAAAGAGATTGAACTGGAAATTTTAAAGGCGCTCAAAAACAAATGCTTGCTGCTGTAGCTACTTATAAGAGAAAATAAACAATAAAAACAAAAAAGTTGCAAACAACCCACGTAACGACTTCATGTAGTACCCATGTTTTGCATGTTGCTAGTTCCACGTCTTTCACCAGAATACTCGGTCAAATATTGACTTGCTGAACAAGTGACATTAACGCACACTAACAACCTATTTTGGCACAGCAAACCATTCACATTTATCATTAAAGTACACACGATAACACATATACAGATCCTCAAGACGGTGATCTCAAATACATCCATGAACCTAGGTTGCCTAACCTTGAACCTGGTATCTAGTTGGCTGGGAAAACAGAACAGAATTGTATACTCGTAATTGTATACTCGTATATTGATTCCGTTGTTTGGCGCATAACGCCGACTATATAGAAATCATCATCCCTAAGTTGTCTATAACTCATTGTATGCTATCAACATCTACATCTATTCCTGTTAATGAATCAGCATCTATAAAATTAAGGAATTTTTACACTTCAGTAATGTTCTTAATGAATCAACATCAAAGAACAACAATTAAATCTAACAACAATCAAAGAATCGGCATCAAAAAACAACAATTAGAGCAAACAACAATCAAAGAATCGGAATCAAAGAACAACAATTAAAATGGACTATTAAATGAAACAATAATCAAACCCTCCTGCTTAGTTGTTTTGTGGTCTGTTGGTTCGTTCAATGCGTCTGATCGATGATTGTAAGATGTTCTGTTTCTGATCGATGCGTCGGGTATTCTGATCGATGATTGTGATTCTGATTGATGATCTGCTCTTTCCATTGAGAATTGGAAATGGGGTTCAGCACTGAATCTAATATTGTTGCCGCCTAATCACCTCTTAAGGCGGGATTCAATAAAAATGTTAAATTTTTGTAAAACTGATCGATCTATAGCGCTTTTATTTCCTTTGATAATTGGAATTAGGGTTCAGTAAATGTACTTTGGCGCCTAATCCCCTCTTAAGCTGGAGCCCAATTATAATGTTAAGTTTTTAGTAATTTAAATATTTTACATTTACAAAATTATGAAAAAAATTTAAATAAATTGCATATAAAATAATATTTATAATTAAAATGAATTAATTCTTAAATAAAAAATGAGATCGAGCTTGAAAAACTACACAAAAGCCGTGATGAAGCTTTTGTAATTTAAACGAGGTCAAAT
Organism: Ambrosia x helenae; assembly: GCA_030844895.1. NCBI lineage: Eukaryota > Viridiplantae > Streptophyta > Magnoliopsida > Asterales > Asteraceae > Ambrosia > Ambrosia x helenae. Next base: position 24,824 of record JAUTDX010002935.1, read on the forward strand.
ACAATGGCGTACATTGAAACAGTATAGTCGTTTACAACCTAATATGGCGTATTGACACCCATCATGTTCCATCAAGTGATCCGACTATTATTATGACCCGTTACACACCACAAATGTATGAACAATCATATTTCATTGTCGACCTACTATGACTCACTACAACACTATCTAGCATTTTATGATCGAATATGGCATATAGAGCCCATCATGCTCCATTAGAGAACAAGGAGCGTTTCACGAAATGCTCGCGGGCAGGCCACCACCCCGAGTCAATTTACGACTCTTTCTTTTGCGAATAGATACCCCCGAATCCAATTTACGACCTACAGCACGGCCGGGGCAAAGGTTGTATGATTTTTCAATATGATTTTGGTGATCCTCGTCATCATTCCTAATTGGTCTAGTGAAGACGGTTTCTACTTTCGATACATATCTGGAGCAAAATGTTATACTTTCCTCAGCTAAATAGCCTTCAGCAATTGATCCTTCAGGATGAGCTCGATTATGAACGTATGACTTAAGTTTTAGAAGGTCCCTGTTCATGTCATAGTTATAAGTCATTTATCATTTAAAAATTAAATAAATGAAGGAAATAATGGATAAGATTTATAGAAATGTGATATACCTTTCAATAGGGTACATCCACCGAAACGCAACGGGACCTCCAAACCTAACCTCTCTCGTTAAATGGATCAACAAGTGCACCATTACAGTAAAGAACGAAGGTGGAAATATCTTCTCTAGTTTGCATAAAGTGAGAGGAATTTTAGACTCAAGAAAATTTAGATCATCTTCAGATAAATCCTTGTAGCAAATCGTTTTTAAAAATTCACATAACTCGATTAGCACCGAGCTTACATGGTCTGGCAAAGTTCCACGTAACGCGATCGGCAAATACTCTTGCATCAACATGTGACAATCATAACTTTTCATCCCAATTAGTTTGAGCTCATTTAAGTGTACACATCGAGAAATATTGGATGAAAATTCATCGGGAGGCTTGATTAACTTAAGGGTTTTATCTATGTGGAAAGATGGTTCCGGTTTTGCAGATATGGTTGCGTTGCTTTTTTCAGATGAAGAGGGAAGGGTCCTCCCGGCGAGGGCATCGTCAGCGGAGGGATCCGATGAGGTCAACCCTAACGTCAAGCAGTGCCTTAGGAAGGTTAGTGATGGTCACTTCACTGCAGCGGTTAAGGTGTTGTGTTCCAATGGGATTACCCCCCCAGGGAATCTACCATGCAAGCTCTTATTGACAAGCACCCCATTGTCCCACCTCCCAATCTCCCCTCCCTACCCCTGACCCAACCAGCCTTAACCGTGGAAGATGAGTGTGTTTACCGGTGTGTGAAATCGTTCCCGAAAGGGACATCCTGTGGGCGTGATGGCTTGCGGGCTCAACACTTGATGGACGCCCTTGGTGGCGAAGGGACAGCTACGGCATCTGGGTTACTAGCTGCCATCTCTGAATTAGTTAATCTATGGCTGGGGGGTTGTGCCCCAAGGTGCTCGCAGAATATGTTGCTTCGGCTCCCCTCACTCCGCTGCTTAAGCCTGACAATGGAATCCGCCCTATTGTCGTAGGGGCCATATGGAGGAGACTGGTTTCTAAGGTGGCCATGAAGAAAGTGGGGAAAGAAGTTGTTAAATATTTAGGAGACTTTCAGTTTGGGGTTGGAATTCCAAATGGGGCGGAGGCTGTGCTTCATAGTGCTAACAGGTTTCTCGATTCGTTCCATGATGATGGCTCGCTTGCTATGCTTACGGTTGATTTTTCTAACGCTTTCAACGCTGTTGATCGCACTGCTCTGTTACGGGAAGTTCACTGTCACTGCCCTTCCATTTTCCCGTGGGTTCAGTTCCTATATGCTCAGCCAGCTAGGTTGTATGTGGGGGATGAGCGTATTGGGGCCTACGCTGGGGTTCAGCAAGGGGACCCTTTGGGGCCCTTGCTCTTTGCTCTAGCATTACACCCCCTCGTGCTAAAGGTACAGAATAACTGCGACCTTCCCTTCCATGCTTGGTACTTAGATGACGGGACGATTATCGGGGATTCTGTTCAGGTAGCTAAAGCACTTGACATTATTAGCCTGGAGGGGCCATCTCTAGGGCTCCAGCTCAATATTTGAAAAACTGAGGTTTTCTGGCCGTCGTGTGATGGGGGGAAGATCCGGCCAGGTCTGTTTCCTAGTGACATTGGTAGACCAGAGCGGGGGGTCAAACTGCTTGGTGGGGCAGTCAGCCGCGACGCCGGTTTCATAAGTGATCTATCTGCTAAAAGGGCGGCGCGGGCTGTTGACCTCATGGGGCTCCTCCCTAAATTGCGGGATCCCTAAAGCGAGCTTTTATTGCTTAGATCATGTATGGGTGTGGCCAAGTTGCTCTTCGGTTTGCGAACCTGTCAGCCTCTCCTTGTGGAAAATGCTGTTTCCTGTTTCGACAAAGGCCTTCGGGAGGCCATAGAAGACATTGTTGTCTGTGGGGGGGCTTTTTTTGGGGACCTCCAGTGGCGGGTTGCAACTTTACCGCTTCGACTAGGTGGGTTAGGCCTCTCCTCAGCCCGGGATGTGGCTGCCTATGCTTTTGTGGCCTCCAGATCCCAGTCCTGGGGGCTTCAAGACCACATATTACGTAATAGTGGGGTTGCTCACGTTGACACGGATTTTTCTGGCGCTATTGACCTTTTACAACGATCCCTTCCTGACTTTGATATTGGCGGTTTCTTTAATAAGGACACCGCCCCCAAAAAGCCACAGAAAACTTTGGCGAATGCTCTTTATAACCGAATCGCACAAAGTTTGGAGGAGGATTTCCGTCTATCCGTCCGTCAGAAGGCCGTCTTAGAATGCCTACAAAAGCCTCACGCCCAGGACTTCCTTACTGTGTTACCTATCGAAGGCTTGGGGCAACGGATGTCGGCAGTAGAGTACAGGGCAATCCTTAAATACCGGCTGATGATACCCATTTTCCCCGATGATGAAAATTGTCCAGTCTGCCGCAAAGCATGCCTTGATAAGTATGGGGAACATGCGTTACATTGTAAGGAATTGCCAGGGTTTAAATATCGGCACGATTTTGTCCGGGATGCTTTGGCAGACATCCTTAGAAGAGCGGGGATCTCCGCAAGAAAAGAGGCGTCAGTTAATTTTCTCACAGACCCCGCGGAGGGGAGGTCCACCTTGCGCCCAGCAGACGTCTTAGTTTTTGGTTGGGAAGGTGCGAAACATGCGTGTGATGATCTTACCGGGGTGTCCCCCCTTGTTGGGCTTCGAGATAGTGGGTTTGTGGCCGGGCAAGCGGTCATGAGAGCTGAATCCAAGAAAGTGGAAAAGCATGCTAAAGCATGTGAGGATAATCAGCATGTTTTCGTTCCCTTGGCCTTCGACACGTTCGGTTCCTTGGCACCGGAGGCGGTGCGGTTTTTGGAGCGGGTTCAACGAGTAGTGCACAGCAACTTTTCCACCCCCCAAGGGCGGGGTTTTGTTTTTAGCAGATTGGGATTTTCTATTCAAAAAGGGGTGGCGGCGCAGCTTGTTGCCCGCCTACCTACCATCCTTATGTAATTTACCCTTTTTTTTTTTTGTGAATGAAAAAAATTATTCAAGGAATTGAAATTTTTACCTCACATAAACTTAAAAATTATGCCGATGATGATGACTTCGGCTGATGATGAATGTTGCTGATGATGATTTATGCTGATGATGATGATATATGCTGATGATGCAACCGAATGATTTTTGGTGATGATGAATGCCGATGATTTTTGATGATGATGAATGCCGGTGATGTTGTGTGTTAAACTTATGATAATGAATCGATGCTCATGTTGATGATACCTCTTTTCCCTCTTTTCTTTTCTATCGGAAATGACTACAACAGAGCTTTTCTTTTCTATTGGAAAAATTTTAGTTGGAGGAAAATTTTAGTGTTGGAGGGAAAAGTTTAGTGGCAGAGGGAAATTTATAATATATATATATATAATTTAATTATAAATTACTTTAAAAAGCTTTATTTTTTTTTCTTGTACGACATATTTATCAATTATCATATAGGATAAACATATATTTACACAATTGGCATAAATTTTATTAGGTGTGGGATTTGATCTAACATCTAATGCAAAAAAGAATTAGTAACACATTAAAGTCCCATTAAAAACATATTTTAGTAACATAAAAGCTAAATGCAAATAAAGATGTGTGCTAAGAAAGTATGGCATATATAAACTGTCATTAATAACTTAGATTAGTGGTATAAAAATATAAATGTCACTAAAAGTGACTACCAAACAAATGTGGCATACACAAAATGTTACTAAAAGCCTAAATTAATGACACAAAATTTAAATGCCATTAAAAGTGTGTGAAAAGCAAATATGACATACACAAATGCCACTAAAAACCTAATTTAGTAGCACAATAGCTAGGTGCCATAAAAAACGTGTGCCACTAAATGACATTTTTTTTGTAGTGAGAGAGAAAAGGAAAAGGTAAAAAAACATGCTTTTGGAATCACCTGGAAGATTATGCTAAACCTCTGATTTATGGACTTCTATTTCCACAGATGGGTATTTAACAATAACTACTCATTTTTTGGATAAAGATTGGGTTTTGCAAAAGAGAGTTCTATCATTTTCTTTTATGACACCACCTCATACTGACATTGCTTTATGTGAAAAGGTGTTTTCTATTTTAGCAGAATGGGGCATAGAAAAAAATATATTTTCTGTGACATTAGATAATGCTTCTTCTAATGATACTTTCATTGGGATTTTAAGAGAACAAGTTAATGCAAAAGCACCACTTGTTTCTAAGGGTATTTTTTTTTCACTTGAGATGTTGTGCACATATTTTGAACTTAATTATGCAAGATGGGTTAAAGGAAATTGATTAGTGTGTTTAGAAAGTTAGAGAAAGTATCAAGTATGTGAAAGGTTCACAACAAAGGAAAGACAAGTTTTTGGATTGTGTTAAGTTGCTTTCTATTAAAAAGAAAAAGGGGTTAAGGCAAGATGTTGTTACTAGGTGGAATTCCACCTTTGTAATGCTTGATGGTGCCCTTTATTACCGCCGTGCCTTTTCCCATATGGAATTGAGTGATTCAAACTATAAGCATTGTCCAAATGCATTAGAGTAGGACAAGATTGGAAAAATATGTGCTCTTCTTGGAGTATTTTATGATGTGACAAATGTTTTTTCGGGTACCATATACCCAACTGCAAACTTGTACTATCCACACGTTTTTATTGGCTTACTTGATTTTGTATGAGAGTATGAGTTCAAGAGATGAGTACATAAAAAAAATGGCAGACTTGATGATGGCAAAGATTCAGAAATATTGGTCTGATTTTAGCCTCACATTAGCCATAGCTGTGGTGTTGGATCCTAGATACAAGTTGCATTTTATCGAATGGAGTTACAAGAAAGTATATGGAGATGGAAGTGATGAATATACAAATGTTGAGAAGTTTTTGAGTACTACTTTTCATGAATATGCCATGTTAAATGTGGGTGGAGATACAAAGGATGATTCAACACATGCTTCAAATGCTAGCAAAGGGGTTGAGGATACAACTGATGATTCAACACATGCCTATGGAGTTAGAGCAAGGCATGAGGTAATTTATTTGTTTGTTCATGTATATATTTATATATTGTCTTTAATTATTCACTAATTTTCTGTTATTTATTTTTAGGATTTTGATCAGTTTCCAGCACATTTATGTTGCATAATTTTGCAACTTGCCTCATGTGTGCATCATTTATGTTGCTTTCCAGCACAGTATGTTGAAATTAAAGTAGGGGTTAAAGGGGTTGTCCATAATAATTGAATCAAAGTTTAAGGCATCTGCTTTCTTTTTCAATGAGTTGGTGTTGCATCACCAAAATGATAAAAAGAAATTTTTGTTGTATCCAAGGTTCTTCATGCAACATATTATTAAGGAACTTGGACAGGAGGTGCTTGTGGGTGAAACTACTATTTTAAAGCCTTTAACCTCACAAGCATACTCTAGGCATAACAAACCGGCACTTCTGCCAGAGGATGACCTAGGGGAACATGTCACAGTCCCTAAGGAACAAACATCCTCTAAACCCAAATCCAAAAGGCCAAAACAACCCAAACAACAAAAATCCAAACTCACCAACCCAAAAAGAAAAGCAATTCAGGAAGTTGAGATACCTGAAAATGCTAATGTGCAATCTGCACTTGCAAAGGATGTGACTGAAACTTCCTCTCAGTCTCATTCATCTCCAATACCTGATAGAGCACCCGTATCCATTCTGTTTTCAAGAAAGAGATTTAAAAAGTCAAAAACTTCTGACCCTTCTTTCAAACAAACTGAACCTACTGAACAAAACTCAGCTGCTGATCCTTTAACTTCTGAAAAAGAAACCTTTCCAGTAGTTGAGGTTGCTAATATTCTCTCTGGCTGAAACAAAACAACTCATCAGCAAATGTCAATCCCCAATCACCACATAAAACAGGGGATGAAACCATAGAAATGGACATTGATGAGATTGTGGTCAGCCCTAACCCAAGAGATGAGGAGGGACCAAGGTGTCTAAGCCCAAACTTAGAAACCTTTGGTATATTTGAGGTTGCTACTACTCTTTTACCATCCAGTGATGGATTGGAGGACAGTAGTACCATAGCTAAGACCTCAAATGTGGCAACTACTAATGAAGGCCATGTTCCTGAGGTAGGAAATCCTCAATTCCAAGAAAAAGAGGTTCATGAGACAACTAGGTTGGGCCTAGCTCATGAGACAACTGATACTGTTCTCGTTGAGGACTATGTTAGTGATTCAGATGATTCCATTAATTTGGATGATGGATCAAAAACAAAACAAACTGACTTGACGGCTGACTGTGAAGGTCCTGCTTCTAATGTATCTGTTCTCAAAGAGACATTCACTGAAGAACAGGTTGAAGTAAACTAAAACCCTAATTCCCCAAAAGTGGCATCCCCAGTTAACACTGTGGATCACCCCAAAACTCACCCTCCACAATCACAAAAGCCTACCCAATTCTCTGGGTCAACTAGCATAGAACTGAACCAACTATGCAGCCCATATGGTCCTTTATACCAGATGGTACACCAGCTGATTTCTGGTCATCTCCAAACATTTATGACTGCTATAGAGTTAAAGAACAACACTCACCTGGAGATGATAAACAATGCAATTGATCATAAGCTTGGTGAATTATCAAGAAAGATGGAAGACAGCAGAAGACAATTAGCCCATCTATCTGGTGTAACACCTCCACCTCCATGGTTTCCTGAAGTGGATGAAGGCAAAAAGGGGGAGATGTCAAAGGAACCAGAAGTTGTGTCTCTTGAAGCTACAAAAAGAGCTGCTAGAGAAGCACAACATCTCAAGGATTCTCAAAAATCAACTAGAACGACCAGACAAGAAATAGCTCTGAAAGAAAGAGCTGATTGGTATGAAAACCAAGAGAGAAACCTTAGAGAGATAGCTGAAAAGTTTGCCCAAGGCCTTATTGAAGCTGCTGCTGAAGTCAATACCAAAAGTACTGAAGACAATCCTTCAGTAGTTGAAACTGCTCAGATCAACACTCCAGTAGTTGACATTTCCTGCACTGAACCAGATCAATCATCTAATGCAACAGAAATAGACCCTGCTGAATTTCCAAAGCCTGTTCCCTTAAACTCCTTTTCCATAATAATTGAAGATCAAGAAGAAGTAAAGGAACCAACAGAAGAAGAGAAAAGAAAATCAAAAGAGAGGCAAAAGAAAATGAAGCATGGCAAAGCATAGATGAAAGGGAAGACTTAAGCTATAATGAAAAACTGATAGAATATGAAAAGAAGTTAAGAGAGTTAGAAGAACAAGAAAGAATGGCTGAGCAACTTCTCCTTGCATCAGAAGAAGACAAAAGGCAACAACTGATGAACTTTATCAGCAAACATTCTAAGACAAGGAAATACACTCTCAAGGACTCTCAACTGAAGAACTCACAAGACAGGCAACACTTGTAACTGAAAGCCTTGCCACAGAAAAAGAAAGAAAGCAAAAGAGAGCCTAGATTATTCAAGAATTGGTAGATAACAAGTTGGTTCAAAACAACAGATATGTAAGTGGAAAGAAGATGTTATTTATGACACTTACAAAAGCTCAAGGCTGACAGAATTGCACATCCAGAAAAATACAAATCAAAACAGCCTTCTACCAATCAAAAATCAAGGAAAGTACAAAGACAGATTTCAAAATGCTCTTACTTGAAAAGAATGTCATTGCTGAAAATAACTTTTCTGTTGATGAGAAACCTCTGATAACTCAATACAGGGATCCTGCAGCCTTTGCTTATCAACTGAAATAGACCATCAAAGACAAATAACAGACCAAGGTAATCACAGAACATCACAAGATCATTATAAAAGGTGATAAACCTGGTACTGTACTAGTTGAAAAGTTAAGGAAACCCAATCTGATCAATACTGAAAATGAACACCTCCAACATCAATCAACATTCGAACCTGCAGATAGTACCATACAGAGACAGATTCTTCAGCCCCATGTCTCCAATCAAAAGATGGTACTTCACCCAAATGTCAACTTCCCTGGTTCTTGAAAGACAAGACTGTTCATGGAAAGTCCTTCACAGCTTAACTGATTTGGAAAAGCTATCTGACAAAGATCTACTAACCATTCAGGGAATAAGACCAGACCAAGGACTACTTCAAGAATCAGAAGTTAGAGAACTCAAACATCAAGAACTTGAAGAAATTGAAAGAGTTCTTGACTCAAGAAGAGAGGATCTTAAATAAAGATAGATAAAGGCTTTGGCTTCTTCAATCCATGGGGAGATTGTAAGGTCAAAGAGGATTGACAAGCCAGCATAAACCTTTGTCTTATATCCTCTTATCAGTTTGTTCAAACTGCTGAATAAAGAAGAAAACATGTAAAGATCTGAAGAGTAAAACGCATCAGAAATTCTGAAGATAAACCAGACAGAATATCTGAAGAACTGCTGAAAGACTCATCAGCACTTTCATTAGAAGATTCTAACCGCCTTATAATCTTAGCAGTTTAGTAGTATATTAATTAACTTAAAGTCTTTGTTCAAGTTTTGATGCTACAGCCTGTTGTAGCATTATCTAAACATTATTATAAGCTTTTGATTACTTAGTATGTATGTAATCTTTCGGCTATAAATAAGGGGGTTACACCCACTATTTTAATACACGAATATATATATTGATAATTACTTGAACTCTTTCCTTCAATTTACTTTATGTTTATCCATTTCATATACATCTGAGAATCATCTTGCTTTAACTGCTTTATTTACTACTATTGATTCTCATCTTTAACTTCCTAGTTCATTGATTGAGGGGGAGTCTTAACTCCTGTTAAAAGTGACTTTTTAACTTAGAACACTTATTATTCCGCTGTGCAAACTACTTTGATAAAACTTATAAACAGTTAAGTGTACTTGAATATAAATTGCAATAGAGACCACTGATCCAACAATCTTAACAACATCGATCAGCTTCTTTTCATAAGAATCGCGTATGAAATGATATCGGACATGGATGTGTTTTGACCTTAGCGTGGTTAACCGAGTCTTTAGTAATAACGATTGCGGCTTCATTATCGACATAGAAATGAGTAGTTAGAAATTTCAAACCGTAGTCCCGCATCTACTGTTGAATCTAGATAACTTGTGAGCAAACATGAAGAAGCGGCAACATAATCATCTTCTCAAGTCAAAATAGCAACCGATGTCTGTTTCTTGCATTGCAAGAACACAAGTCTACACCCAAAGAATTGACATCCGGCTATTGTGGATTTCGAATCGGTCTTGCCAGCCAGCATAATCAGCATCACTATAGGCCGTGAAATCAAACTTATCGTCACAAGGGTAGCAAAGAACTTTGGACGGGCATCCCTTTAAATAATGAAAGATTCGCTTAACCGCGGTAAGATGTGAGACCTTTGGTTTTGAGTAGTAACACGCGCATAGGCAGGTCATGATCATTGCAAGTTAGAAGGAAGGATCATGCTCGCCACTTATTCGAGGTGCCAGAGACACTCCGGAGAGACAAGCTCTATGCTAAATTCTCAAAATGCGCCTTTTGGCTTCGAGAAGTTCAATTCCTTGGTCACATGATCAGTGCCGAGGGGTGTTAGTGGATCCTTCCAAGATCGAGGAGGTATCAAATTGGAATCGACCCAGGAACCCATCTGAAATCCGAATCTTTTTAGGGCTTGTGGGTTACTATCGAAGATTCATCCAAGGCTTTTCTAAAATCGCCACCCCATTGACTAAATTGACTCAGAAGGAGGAAAAGTTTACATTGGGTGAAGAACAAGATAAGGCCTTTAATCTCCTAAAGAAGAAACCTCACACATGCTCCTGGCTCACTTTGCCCGAAGGCACAGAAGACATGTGGTATATTCAAACGCAACATGCGTCGGATTGGGGTGTGTGTACTCAAGCAATGAGGAAAGGTCATAGCATATGCCTCTAGATAATTGAAAGCCCATGAAACTAATATCCAACTCATGATCTTGAACTAGCCGTTGTCGTGTTTGCACTCAAGATTTTGAGGCATTACCTATACGGGGTAAAATCACACTCTTAGTGGACCACAAAAGCCTTAAGTACTTCTTTTAACAATAGGATTTAAACACGAGACAAAGGCGTTGGTTAGAAAGGCTAAAAGACAACGATTTTGAAATCCACTATCATCCGGGTAAGGCAAACGTATCGAGATTTGAAGAAGAAATATTGGTGGCACAGGATTAAATGAGATGTCGTAAAGTATGTTGAAAGTGTGTGACTTGTTTGCCAGTTAAGGAGGAGCACCAAAAGCCATACGGGAAACCCCATCCATTGGAAATACCTTTGTGAAAGTGGGAGCACATCACCATGACCTCGATCACAAGGATTTGTTAAAGCCAACAATAAAAAGATCGACATCGTACGCGCGAATCTCAAAGCCTTGCAAGATAGAAAAAAGTCCTATGGGGACAAAAGGCAAAGACCAATAGAGTTCTAGTCGGGGACTTTGTGATGCTTAAGGTATCCCTATTGAAAGGGTGATTCAGTTTAGAAAGAGGGGCAAATTTGGGTCCAAGATTTATAGGACCGAATAAGATACTCGAGCACGTGGGTCAAGTAGCCTATCGGATAGAGCTACCTGACGAATTGAAAAGCATTCATAATACTTTTAGGTTTCCTATCTCCATAAAATGTTTGGTAAAATCAAGAATCATATATGCCTTTGGAAGATATCGACGTCGATGAAAGACTAAACTATGACACCGCCATCCTTGACACCATCTTGACATTCTTCCTGTCATCAACTCCTTTCTTGACACGCAATGCGTATCAAGAAAGGGCTTTTTTCTAGTAGTGTGTATGCATCATGTTTTGGATTTATATATGATGTTTTGGGTTGATTTTGCTAGAAAAACACCTAACACAACAATTTTAAACACAATACAATGTATTATAGCTATAAAATTTACACATAGCTAAAACACACTGTTACAAACATAACACTTTAGAACACATGTTCTTGACATGGTGTTAAAATAAATTGTTTTGTGTTTTTTAATTGTTGTGTTTGGTGTTTATTTTAGCCTAAACAATCCAAAACATTATCAATAAGTCAAAAAAATGATGCCTACATATCAATTATTAATCCTTCTCACACTTCTCAAACGAAATATGGTTTTTGTACCGAACCCCACCCTATATATATATATATATATATATATATATATATATATATATATATATATATATATAGGGCTAGGATAATATAAGAACTCAACCTAGTTGTGAGAACTATGAACTTGAATGGGCCAATAACCAGGTGACAAATGGGGTTGTTATGTTTTTATTAGTGGGTATTTTGGGTAATCAACATTATTAAGGGTCAATAACACTCAAAAAGATACATGCAAAAAGCTTTCTAACACTCTCAAAACTCCCCACCTAAAAAATGATCGATAAAAACCCTAAGAGTCTAGCAAGGAAGGAGAAGCCGACTGAGTGTGCTAGTGTTCTGGATTTTTTCTCCGAAAAAGATCTGCAGGCTGTTGCTATCTTAATCACGAAAACCCACAAGCACAGTCAAGAGCAAAGGATGGGTCGTCGATGAGGAACAATGCCGTTGATAAGGGGAAACGGGTGGTTGATGAATCTGAAGAAACAATAGGTGTGATGCATTCGTCCGTTGAAGGTGGTCATTTTGCTTCTGACGAAGGTGGATCATCTACTGGTGCAAACAACATATCCCCGATTGGCCACCTCGTTGGCGGTGACAGAAATATCAATTTTTTTACATTGCTTTATTACACTAGTGTAATCATTTACCGAGGTATAATGGGTGTAATGACAGAAAATATTTAAATTTTATTAATGTTTCACCAAAGTTTCTTATTTTTTTCCGTTTTTACCCCGGTGTAAAATGGTTAAATTGGCGGTGGGGTAGTGGCTGAGGTTTTTGTAAAATGGTTCAATGGTTTTTTTGTGAGCAGACGTTTTTTTGGTTTTTTTATTTCTGTCTATTAGTTTTGAGAGATTTTTTTTTGTCTGGTTTTTTAGAAGTATGTTCTTATATATGACTAGGAAAGAATGGTGATACATATTTTGTTTTGCTGATGTAGGGTCTAGTTATGATTTTTGGTTTACCCCTAATGGTAGTCGTTACTAGAGGTCAATAGTAGACGACTCAATAAAACCAAACATGTAGGCCAAGTATAGAGAGTGGCTGGATGTGGCTGCAATGTACGACTCGTACGCTTCGAATTGTGGGTTTTTCTACGAGTGTGGTACTATAAAAAGGGTGAATGGGGTCATCACCCACAGGTACATACTATGCTCGAACGCCGGGAAACCGCAAAGCAAACGGAAGTTTAACTCATTGGACGAAAGCTCGCTGAAGGTTAGGCAATCAACGTTCCCAGCGTACGGATTGTAAAGCGAGTATTAGAGCGAACTGTGCAATGTTACATCACTGTGGGAGATTTATCACCTGGAGGCGACACACAATCACATGCTTGTTCCATCGTACAACAGAGATTTAACGAAAATAGCCGGAAGCTGGATTTTGTAACAAAGGATTTTATTCACCGTGTAAGCCTAAACAAGGTGGGGCCCAACATTCGCGAATAGAATATAGGTGAGCCTGAAAGGCGGACACAACACAACGTGAAGGGTACCCCCGTTGATTACAAGAGTTTGGCCAAAAGTATCCGTATGTTCATTGGGAACAGGGATTCGTCAATGTTGATCGACAAGCTGAATGAGAGGGTTAAACACCTGCCAAATTTTCTTTTAAGTACAGCCTGTGAACGGGGAGCTTAGATATGTGTTTTGGGCGGATGAGATATCGAAGATTAACTATCAGCATTTCGGCGAAGTGCTGGCTTTTGACGCGACATACCAAACTAACAGGCAAACTTATTGGCCCTTTTTTTATATAAAAGTGTTTAACACACAAGAGCTAACTCGATGTCTTTAACAGGTACAATCTAGTTTTTGTCCCTTTCACTGGTTTGGACAACAACAAACAATGTGTCACGTTTGGGGCTGGCCTCTTGTTTAATGACTATAGAGTCGTATTGTTGGTTGCTTAATACGTTCTGGTGCGCATGGCAAGCAGCCTACGTTGATATTAATAGACCAAGATCCGGATGATGACAAGCGGTGGCCGCTGTGTTCTCAGACTCAAGGCATCGCCTATGTATGTGGCACATTATGAAGAAGCTGCCTGCAAAGGTACTGACGCTTTTTTATATCACATTTTTTTTATACCCATGTTCATACACACACCTTTCAACCCACTGACCATATTAACTACAAAGTTGTTTTTTTACAGGTTGTAGGGGTTGGTGTTGACAATGCAGAAGTAAGGGCGGCCATACATAAGTTGGTATGGAATGTTTATATAAACAGACATTGAAAGCGGTGGGTGAAGTTACATGATAAGTGTGGACTAACGGACAACGAGTGGCTAAGAGACATGTTCAACATCAAGGAGCTTTGGGTGCCTGCATACTTTCGCGATATCCCCATGTCGTGTCTAATGAAGACCACATCCCGATGTGAAAGCTCAAATGCGTCATTTATGTTGAATTCTAGCTGGGCCAACACACTTGTGCAATTTTTGTTATGCTTTGACACCACAATGGACTCCCAAAGATACAAGCAGCGGGTTGCGGAGTACCAAACTGAGTGCCGGTTCCCTGAATTGAAAACTGGTATGACGATTGAGAAACAGTGTGCGCTGGTGTATTCTCAAGCCATATTCTAAAGTGCGAAAGGAAATCCAGAAAGGGCTGTTGCTGTGTTTCATTACAAACCATGAAGAAGTTAACGATGTCAAGGTGTACACTGTAACACACCTTGACAAGCGAACAGACGTGGTCAATGAATACACGGTATATTTTTTTTGTTATTTTCAATGACTTTATCACTATTTTTTTTTTTTTGTAAAAACTTATGTATGTTTTTACCCTTTTTTTGGTGTGTTTGTTTCTTTGCTGTTGAATATACAGGTTACGGTTAACGCTGCTACGGGGGATACTACATGCTCATGTAATTCGTGGACTTGGATTGGATACCTGTGCCGACATATATTTGGTGTTTTCAGGTACACAAAAGTTGAGGCTATCCCCGAGAAGTATTTTATGGATCCGTGGAGGCACAACGTGCTGCCAAAATCTGTTTTCAGCATTGATGCTCGCTATGGGGTGGACAAAAGCGATACGGCTGTTATCTGAAATGAATTGCTTGACATGTTTTATCCAATGTGTGGATCGCCTAATTGTGTCATCTGAGCGTTATCTGTGTTTTCAGAGCAATTCAAGGGTTTGAAGTATGAAGTGATGGGGAAAAGGGTTGAGGTGGCCGAAACTGTGGTCGCGGATGATTCTGTGATTGCAAATCTGCTACGTGTACCAGAAGATGATGACATTTCGTGCAGCAACCCACAAGGTATCAGGAACAAGGCCTGCGGAACCAATTGCCGGATGGTGGGCCCTAGTGAAAAGGCAGTATCAAAGAAGAAGAAGCATCTGTGCCAATGCAAAACATGCTGGGAATACGTCACTGATCATGACTCTAGGAACTGTCCACAAAGAAGAAAGACGCAGAACCTTAACTTATGCAGCAGGCCCCCAGCACCGACCCATCGACGGTTTGATGATATGTAGGATAAATATATAATTATGGTGTGTAGAAAAACTTATACTGACTCTGATAGGGACCCAATTGCTTTTTTTTTGGTGTTTTTTGTGTGTCATGGTGTAAATGTCTGTTCCGCATATCGTGTCAGCATGTATGGAATGTGCATTTTTGTAGGCCATGTGAATGCGCAGGGTGTGGGGGGAGCAGATGACTGTTTTTAAAATGGACGCGCGGGGTTGGTGCTTTTTGTTTTGCAGTGGGGGTTTGGGTTTTTATGCTTGTCTCTTAGATGTTTTTATATGGTATGTGGGATATATTTTCATATTTTTTCATCTCTTTTTTTTCTGTGCTTTTCTGTGTTATCTTGTATGGATATATTTTTTAAGGCACATGATGGGGGCTGGGGTTGTTTACACCAGTGTAAATTGGACAAAAGCAACATAGACTTAAGATATTAAACATAACACACTATAAGACAGTAACATCAACCACAGATACATTTTTGTTATTTAGATACATTGGCCCTAATCTCTCAAACCCCAAGGCCAAATAGATACTTTCAGTCGTGCCATTTTGTTGACAATAACTGCATCGGAGTCCGTCTCGTCCTCAGATGGCCAGTCAAAGCCCACCCAGTCATCATCATTGTCGTTCTTGTGCTCGTCTGATCCCAGTAGTCTTCTTCGGGCAACTGTTGCGAGGCACACTCGTCTGCTATCGCTTTGACGCAGTCACCTTGGTGCATGTTTTACAGGTGGGCGGTGGCGTGCGACTTGGTTTGACTGAGCTCCCACCCACAGGAGAAGAACTGTATGGGGCATCCGTGTACAGCCTTACCAAAGCCTAGGTCTAGCAGTTTCGCCTCGCTCCCTTTATACACCGGTAGGGGCCATAGTTCGGGCATGGGGCGTAGGTCTGTGCGGTGGCGTAACTGCCTGTGTACACCGGCGGTGGCACAAAGCTTGGTCGGGGGCTGTACGCGCCAACATGCACCGGTGGTGGACCCGTAGTTTGGTCAGGTGCTGTACGAGCCATGTACACCGACGGTGGCCCGTGGCTAGGTTGGGGGCTTTTGTCATAAGCTTTTTGCACGCTCGCAACCGCAGTAGTAGGTGGTCTCGTTACTGGGGGGAACGGTGCTGCCAGGTTGTATTCCCATCTGGGAGCAATGCCAAACTTGTACCAACTTTCCTTTGCGTTCATTACGCAGGAATTGTGAGGTCTTTCTTCGCTGCCACCATTCCTGTGAAAAAAAAACAAAAAAAAAGGAAAAGGCAAAAAAAGTACAACTAATCATTGTTAAAACAACGGTAAAAAAACGTAAAAGGGAAAAAAATATAAAAAAACAAAAACACAAAAGTGGTTTTTTACACCGGTGTTTTTTTAGCCCACTTTATATACAAATTCCTAATTTTTTTATATTAAATTACCCCACCCCGAAATACCACCATCCACACCAATCTATATAAAACTCATTTTTTTAGTAGAAACCGTGAAAAAATACCTTTTACTTTTTTTGTGTTATTGAATGGAAACCAGTGTGAGTTCCCATTTTTGTGCCCTAGCATATAAATACAAGGATGTAGTGTATTTGTTTAAATGGAGCAATTATTATACGAGTTGAAAAAAACACATCTAAAAAAAAGGACCCACGTGAAGGATATTTGACTGGAGGATCTGTTTTTTATCGCACATAACACGATGTTGTTTAATTAACTAGCGCATTTATATTGGTGTAAAACTTAGAGGATTTGATTTTTTTTACTGTTTTTTTAACTTCGGGGTATAAAGCGTGTACCTACTTTGTTGGTAACACACGTACACAAGCATTCACCAAAAAACATGGGTTGTGTGGTTAACTAATGCATTTTTACATTGGTTTAAAAGTAAATGGTGTGTGGGGGAATATTTTGTGGGGCCACGCAAAACGACAATGAATGTTTTTTCATTGTCCTTCAATGGAATAAACATACTTAAGCTGAAAAAAAGGACCCATGTGGGTGGTAAAAAATGGGGGCCACACACACACACATTTTTTGTAGTTTTTAATATATTTTACACCTCGGAAATGGGGGGCAACACACATACATTTTCATATTTTTTACACTGGGGTAAAACTTAGTAAAACCAAACGACAAGGCATATTATTATGAGTACCAGTGTTTCCTACCAGTGTTAACCATTACATTGGAGTAAAAGTAGAGGGTTTTGTGGGGGAATATTTGTGTGGGCCACGCAAAACGATAATGAATGTTTTTTTTATTGTCCTTCAATGGAAATAATGATACTTAAGCTGGAAAAAAAAAAGAGGCCATGTGGGTGGTAAAAAATTGGGGTCACATAACACACATTTTTGGTAATTTTTTCCCCCACCTCATGTGTTCGTGTTTTTTTACACCGGGTAAAACTTACAAAAACCAAACGACAAGGCATATTTTATGGACACCATGTTTCCTACCAGTGTTAAGCATTACATAAGCAACCATTAAAACAGACAAAAAACACAAAAAAAAAAACGAATGTTTTTCAAAGCCAACCCCCCCCCCCCCCCAATAAAAACCAAAATACGAATGTTTTGCATACACAATAACAGTTATAACCCATCAGATGCTACCAAGCCAGACCCGATCGTTGTAGATGTTTATGGATGACAAGAGGATACTTGCGGCATATTGCTTCCTCAAAATGTCGAGCTGTGTTTGCTTTCGCTTACCATTCAGGATAAACCCACACTTGAAAGGCACGGAAGCTCCGCAGTAATTTTCCATGTGCCTCATCACGAACACGCCACAATCGCTAGTGTTCTTGGTGGTGGCCCAAGGCAGAGGTACCGGGCGTATACTGCACGAGCGAATGAATACATAAATAAAAAATAAAAAAACATAAGAAAAACGCCGTTTTACTCAATATGGTACTAGTAGCTACAAACAAGCGACGCCACTCCCCTAGCTAACCGGTACACCGGGTCATGGTTAAGGACATTCACCCAGGCGTCAACAACTGAACCGTACAACCTCCTGCCTATCGCCAAAGACTGCAGTAGTGGGGCTTCAGTGCGAAAGCCGTAACGGTCTTCAAACAGCACCTACCTGCCGTATTTACATAAATTAACACATTTTTTTTGTGTGTGTATAGTTACAACGCAAAAGGTATAATAAAAAGACCATCTTACAGGTAATACTCAGTGGGGTCAATATCCGCGTCATCTACAACACCCCGAGAGTCTTTTTCCTACAAAAGTAAAGAATACAGTAAAGGTGAAAACAAAACAAACATACATAAAAAAATCAAAAACACCAATATAATAAAAAATTTAGTTATGTTACTGTTTTTTAGCTTTGAGGATCGCATGTTCATCAGCTCTGTCTTCTCAGTTGTTCTAAATAGAAATCCCAGACCAGCAGGTCCCTCCTCGTAGACTTCGTGGGTATTTCATCAGCATTGTTCACCACGCAGGGTAACCTCGCTACCATACTCCTTGATGAGCCACGGCATACGACCGTCCCCTGCACTGTTAACAGCAAAAAGAAGTTTACACCAGTGTAAACGAAAACAATATCAAAAGAAAACCCTTACCATGTCAACCCTGTCCGCTGCCTCTAAACATCCGCACTCCCTGCTTTCAAGTCATCCGGCCCCGCATTCGCCAAGTCTGCTGGTTCCTGGGTTAGCCCCCAAGCTAAAGGTTTGGTCGACCTATATCAGCAACAACACTGGGTTCCTTCACTGCTAAACGGCTGAGCTGTCTTGTGTGAGCCCAAGGCTAAAGGTGGTCGACCTATATCAGCAACTACACTGGGTTCCTTCACAGCTAAACCGGCTGAGCTGTCTTGTGTGAGCCCAAGGCTAAATGTTGGCGGGCTGAAACTTTTATTTTCCAAGATTGTACAAGAGGCTATGGTCGGGGGGGTTAATTGCGTCAGCCTAAGCTAAAGTTGGCTTGCTCAAGCCCACAGGCGACTTACCTGACGTGCCTTCTGTATTTACGCGAACCATGGTAAAGAAGAAAACTAGCAGACGCATCTTTTTTTTAAATGTATATTATATGCTAAAAGGATTTAGCCACTTACGCTCCCCATTAGTGTGTACGGGTGCAAGCCCGAACCTCTTCCTGTGCGCATCCATTTGCTCCGCTAAACTTCTCGAACCGCCTGCCACTCACTCCAACAGCAACAATGTTGTCTTTGTAGTTTCGACAGCTGGGCTCCCCACAGTGGTAGCCACCGGTGCAGTAACAGGTTTTGAAGCCGGGGCCCCATTTGCTTAAAACAATCGGGTGTACCGCCTCCACATTCGCAGGATCTGAGTAGTGTCAGTACCAGCCGGCTCGAACTTTCTAAACAACCGGTCCCCATCGCCAAGTGGCTCGAATGAATCCGATCTGGCTGCAACGTATTCCTCGTTGTCCGTGTCCTCCGCCACTGAACACCAAAAAAACACAACAGACATAAAAAAATTAAAAAATTGTTTTACATGTCTACATAAACTGCAATATAAAGGGGGGTCGTTTTCTTTTGTATACCTTCAAAACGCTTCATCAACCGGTGCCCACATGTTTGTCCTTTATATCTAAGTCTTCAACAACATCCTTTATCATTTTTGTTGGTGTCTCAACTGTTTCCTCCCCTTCCCGCTAGTTGATGCAGCAGACGAACATTGTCCCAACATGGATTTTCAATGCCATGAACCTGAAAAGCTAGCATGTGCGGAGCGCAATTCCACCTAAATAGACAAATGCGGAATTATAGGACAAATACAAAAGTGAAGTATAGGACAATGAATTATAATTTTTTGGCATACGGTACATCAATGTCACCATCAGAAACTATGTCGCGTTCAGCATCAGCCATTGTCATCGCTTTACTTGCCCAAAAAACCAAACCCACCATGATGTATCTCGTGCTCCTGGTGTCTAGTCAGTAACTCTTGGGGTCCAATAATGCATCGCCCGTACACAAGGTGGAGTGTTCATACCATCAACTTGAAAACAATCGACATACAATAGCTGTCAGAAAAAAGAATGAAAAAAGAAATAAATTAGTAAAGAATGGAAACAAAATTTATGTGTACGGCTGAAGTGTTCATACTACGTCAAGAAAGTTAACGGCCCAGCAAAGCACACCCTGGATCGCTGCGCCTTCATCTCTGCTTGCATGTTTTCAGAGAAGTTACCATGTAGTCACACCAATCAATGTTCTCAAACCTTGTTTCACCTCGTAAAACGCTTAGCAATTTCCTCTTTGCAAAGGCCATTCCCGTGAGAGGCGATCATCGTTCTAACAAACAACATAATGAAATTAATCTAAACAAGAACATGTTTTCGTAGTCATCAGCGGTATATTATTCACGATCAATGGGGTGGAAACGTAGGTGTTTTTTGGGTAGCGATTGCGCCAGACCTTTAGCGCAGGATGCCACTGCTCTCGTTCTTCAAGGGTTGAGAATTTAATGCCAGCACACGGCATGCCAAAAACCTTATGCACAACGCTTGCGTCTATACGCACTTCCTGTTTT
>JAUTDX010002936.1:0-46454 GCA_030844895.1 Ambrosia x helenae
TCTTGGCTTATTCAAAATTCGTCTTTAATGCTCCAACGTCCATGAACACCTATCACTTTTCATTCTCGCTTCCAAGTGTACGCGACTTAATCATATTCCTTCGGCTTAAACGCGTTACACAATTCCATCTTAAAGTCCATCATTTTAGCTGCTTCACCTGCAATTACACAATGTAGCATAGCTATCATATTCATAACAATATACTTATCCAATTCACATTAAAACAACACCATTACGCACATTAAAGTTCATGTTTTACCCTGTTCATACAATTCCCAAACTTACCTTTGATTGTCCCAAATCAAACCATCTCAAAACATGACTCACATTATTAACAAATCACCTCCAATTCCTTTACCTATCGATTTTCCAAGGTCCCCAATCATATCCGTCCCATAGACTTACACAATCGAGATTGACAATCCGGCGAGCAAGTGTTGCGCAATTTCAAAACAAGATTGCCTATCCAAAACTAACATGCTTATTATCATATACTTATGCTACACACCCCTCACAATGTTCACTCCTCTCGGTTTAATATCTAGACTAGCGTGTAATGTACTAGTATATGACACTCATAAAAACCAAGAATGCGATTTCGTTATCATAGGTTTGTATAACAATCACACATAAGCTATAAACAGTGCACATATCAAAAGGGCTTACAGGTTTTAGGCTTCAATTAAAGGTATGATAATTTGGTTCACAATTGGCTCGAAAACAAAAGTTTAACACAAAAGCTTGAACATCCTTAATCACATATCACAAAAACATACTAACACATCAGCTTGGGCATAACTGCCCCATAACAATAACTTCTATTTTTGTATTTTTCTGATTTTTTTTCTTTTGTCTTTTTTTTCACGTATATATATATATATATATTATATATTATATATATATATTTCAATATTGAACAATAAAAACAATAAGCATCATGAACACAATGGATGTCAACATTTTTATTCATCAAAGGTAAATGGGTCGAATTGGATGTTAATGTATGTTTACAATCGAAAGGTTTAGGCTCAACAGGGTTTACTAATGGTAAAGTTTAACAAAACGGGGCACCACAAACAACACAAGGGTATCAATAATAAAGTGGGTTCCTACATTGTCTTTTCATCTCTGCGCACATTTTGCCTAAAGCTTTAGTATGTATCGAATTACACAAATTCTGCAACTAAGAAGCATTTGGCCTACTCTCATGAAACGAAACATTTATATCACTAAACATCTAGTAGGCTCAAGGTCTCACAATGAAGGGAAAATATGTTGCCGACATGTAGCATATGCAAGTCCTATAAGCATGTTACCCCTAGTAAGGCATCTCTTTTCATCTAAAAACACTTATCAGAAACACTCTCATGAAAGGAACAACCATGATTAAGGATCTCGTATTTTCACATTTGGCAAAAGATTCTTTAATGATTGAAAATTCGGCTTTTGTGTCTGATTAACAAGAAAAAGGGACAATTTTGCAAGATTTTTCATTAAAATTTATCAAAAAGTTTCAACTTTTTCAAAATTCCCCAAATTTCTTGCACGGTAAGTAACACATCCTTACTTCCCTCGGGTCCCCCATCCCCACACTGGGATACATTGTCCCCAATATATGGTTTTCAGCCCTTCATTACTCAACATGTTCAACCTCAATCACTACCTACCATAGCTGACTAACACCCTAAAGTAACAAAACAAACCATTCCATTCCATTCATGAATAGATTTTCACACCACCAACTTTCATAAACAAGCAACAACAAAATAAAAGTAAGGAGCACATTGACCTGATTCACTACCCATCAAACGCACATCCACTCTGATGCGTATCGGATTGAATATTCCAAACCTATCATGTCCGCACAACTTTCCCACACTTGGATGCTACAATGGCTATGAAACAATAAAAACACATAAAATAAATAAAAGAAATAAAATATAAAACACGTACCTCGGGCTGCCTCCCGAGAACGCTAAGTTTATGAGTCTTCAGCCGGACTTCATACTTGCTATATCTCTCATGGTGGTCGAACGGGATGCTCGCCTCCCTCAGCTTCAAAACACATTCTCTGCCTATACTCCGGTGGGTCATGAATTATATTCCACCTTGGATCATTCGATGCTAAGTTGGTGTTTCCTTGTTCTAAACTTATGCGGTTTGTTAACCTTCTTTTCTTTCTGAGCCTTCCCACCAGTGTCTCCCATCTTGTTAACCTTCTTTTTCACGTTTACACTCAATTTTCTATCCCCAAATCTCATACTGAACATTCCCTCATACAGTTGATTACTACATGAGCAGTTGCTAAAAATGGTTTACCGAGTATAATCGTGTGTGGTGTGTCTTTGACATTTTTCTCAGAATCCAGCACAAAGAAATCAACCGCATAGTAGCAACCTCCCACCTTAACTATAACATCAGCCTACATTCCCCTAGGACGTATCGGTTTTTTATTAGCCAACACCACAGTGGTGCCAACTTTTTGTAAAGGACCAAATTCATATTGGTCATACATACTTCCCGAAAGAATGCTAACACAAACTCCAAGATCTAGAAGTTCCCGGTCAACTTTAAGTTCCCCAATTTGTATTGAAATAAGGGGCACTCCATATCTTGGCGTTTTGGTGGAAAGCACCAGACAAAGCGGCACACACATGTGCCGGTAGATCAAACTGTTTTGGCAGCTTGTTGTGCCGATTCTAGGTACTCAACTCTTTTAAGTTTTCAGCATGAGCTGGAATTTCTTGAATGGTATTAAGTAAGGGTAAATTGATTTTTACTTGTTTAACATTTTCCCACCTCTCATCCTTTGGTGGGTCATTTTTATTTAAAACCACTCTTTTAGCTGGGTCCATTAAAGCCAAAGGAAAGGGTGCAGAATTGAGTTTCTCACCTTGTTCTTGTCCTGATTAGAACTTTCACTGCAAAAACTTTTCACAAACTATTTTTTTTCAAATTTTAACCTTAAAGTTTGATTGTGAAAGTGTTTCCTGCTCATACTCAGAATTGGAAAGGAGACTAACCGCATTAATGTGTACATTCCTTGTAGTTGCTGACTGATGTGCTGGATTCACTATGGTGGTGCTTGGTAACTTACCTGGATCTTGACGGATAGCGGACAACTCTTCAGCAATCTGACCAACTTGCTTTGCCAGTGCCTTATATTCTTTGTCTCGAATTTCATTGTCCTTACTGACCTCCTGCATGAAATCTCTTGTTGACTTCATGAACTCTCCTGTTGACTTCATAAACTCGGCCAACATCTCCTTCACTGATCCATCCTGCCCCGAAGATCCACCCTGCTGATTGCCTTGACTTCTCCAGCTGCCTTGAGAACTTCCTTGGTTATTAATTTGCTGATAACTTCTTTGATTGTTGTAGTTACCTTGGTTAGAATATCCTCTTTGACTGTTTTGGTTGGGTACATGTGATGGAGGATTCAACTGGTTAGCAGTATTATTTGTAACTAAAATTAGGGTGATTCCGCAAACCTGAGTGATATGAATTAAAATTCATATCATATTGTTTCTATTGATCACCCAGTTGAATCACTTGATCACTTCTCTCCTTCTGTGTAGGACAATCTACATCCAGATGTCTCCGATCATCATAAATCGAGCACACTGCAAAAGAACTCACTTCTTTTGCTCCTTCACCTTTCCTGCACCTTACCTACTGTCAATTGTGCAATCTGGCTCTCTAAACATGCAGTCCTCTTCTCAGACTCATAATCAATTCCCCTAGCTACACCTGTTCGGCTTCACCTACTTGCACGAGCCTGTCTCTTTGATGTCACTGCCAACCTCTCCATATACTACCAATCCACTTCCTCATGGTTAGTCAAAAAGGTACCATTACTGCTAGCATTAAGATCTTTAACATCTTCATGTAATAAGTCGTCATAGAACAACTTAATCAGCTCCCACATTGGTATATCATGATCTGGACATTTCCTTAAGAATTCTTTAAACCTTGTGAATGCTTCCTGAAATGGTTCCCCAGAGTGTTGTTGGAAAGTTCTGATATCCTCCCGAGCCTCAATAGTGTGAGTCATAGTATAATATTCCTCTAAAAACTATTGTTGAAGCTCTTGCCATGTGAATATACTCCTAGCATGCAATGAATGGTATCATAATCTCTCTTTATCCTTGAGGGTGAACAGAAACATCATCAACCTCACCTCATCCTGACTAAACCCATGGCCCCCAATAGTGTTACAAATACTCACGAACTCAGCAATGTGTAGATAAGGTTCCTCTATTGCCTTACTGATAAGTCATAGAATTAGCATATAAAACAGGCATAAAACAGTCCCAAAATAGGTCACAATTAGGCTTACATTAATTATAAGTGATCCTTAATTCGTTCCTATTTGATTATGTCAGGAAACTGGAGCTCCAAGATGGAAATGAAGAATTTTCGGGTGAAAACATGCAAAAAATGGAGATTCCTGAAGATACCAAACTTCAAACCTGTTCCCTGTATGTTCAGAAGACAATCCCGGGACTTAACCAATGCTAAAATCAGTCCCAGAGTGACTTTGCACGCCCACGCTCACCTTCACAAAGCCCGTGCACGCGAGAAGACAACGCAGGAAACTTGGAGGGCAAGAAATCAGAGGACTGCAGATATGTACGCCCGTGCCATCTCGTGCTGCACAGTCGTGACAGACTGGAAAGGACAGACAGACTCCTCCATGCAGCAACAGTACGTACGTGTAACTGCATGCACGCCCTCGACACCCTTGTGCACGCCCGTGCTACCCATGGGAGGTCTATAAATAGCATGCTAACTCTTCACCATTTTTTTCATCCCTTCTTGTGCTCTCTTGGGCCGAACTCCAAGCTTCTTACAGAGATCTTGGGGTCTTGTGGGGAGGCCTTCTGGCCATCCTACCATCCCTCAATGGTTAAGCTTCGACCTCCCTTGATCGGCTTGGCCAAGAAGAGGATCGTAGAGTAGTTATGCAATAATATCGAGAGACGTGAGAATCAAGAGAGCTACATATCACTTGAAGATGGATAGCTTGTCTATGAGCAGCCATGTTCTTGTTTTGATCATGTTTATGGTTGTATCTTTCCTTTATCATGAACCCACTTGATTTGTAGACTTTTATTATTATTACTAGTAGTTTAGTTTTAGTTATTTGTGGTGTCCTCTTCTTCTAATCCTTATTTGTTTATCTTTGTGACAGGTTGCTTTGTTGATAACTTATTCCAAAAATCATATTAACTTATTAGGAGAACTCATGAGTGTACCAATGGTGTGTCAAAACCAATGCACTTGTGAGCTCATCCGAAAATGTAACATAACAATTGATTAACTTAACTAAAATAACTAGAGGTTTAATCAGCTTCTGGTAGTCCCGAACTAGATCCAAGGCAAGGGAACCGGTAGTGAGATAGATCCTTCAGGCTTCTGATATCCGAACCGGGTTCTAAGCCATAGCTTCTGAAGTGGACCAAATCTGAGTGACTCATTTCTGGTACTTACCAGATGATTGGGTGATCTTCTGTGTAAAAAGAGGTTTCCCTACGGGCGCACCAGTGATCTTTTGTATCATACACCCTTAGGATTAGGTGCCACCTTTATCAAGGTTTTCATTCAGTTCAGGAGGTTAAGGGTTGGGTAATTAAGTTATCATTAATTCAACCAACTTAATATTTAATTGATCACTAAATGTTAGGTGTCACAATAAAGATAAATAAATAATAGATTCTTTATCTAGTTCTCGTTAGTACAACGCCGTTAACCAATGGGGGTACGACCTCCTAATACCAACTGTAAGAGAGATCCATCGACCTAGTTCGTTAACCAATGGGGATTCATTGTTGGCCTACTCGGGAATGACCCTAAGGCGAGACCCTTTGGTACAAAACGCGAGAGCTAAGACGAGGTGTACGGTGTTCCAGGTCGGAAGTGAAGCCTCCGTTTTAAGAAGAAGATGAGTACAAAGACTAGATACTTGACCGCGGTTTGAGGAGCCCGCTATACGCGAGGCCCTGGCGGAGACCCCAGGTGGACGCACGCTAGAGAGGTTCAGCATTCTACACGAGTAGTAGCCTCTGCTTCTCTATAAAAGAGTCGCCACTTCAAGATCCCTCTCGTCTTCCTCACAAGATTAACTAACTTAAATTACTAATTCTAATAAAAAACTTAACTATAAAATCAGTGGACCCCGAGATGTGCATAATTTACTACTCTACTATTTCTTTTATCTTTTCTTTTATAAAAACCAAAACCTTTTTGAAAAACTATTTTCAAAGAACCCATCCGTTTTATTTTTCTTTTTAAAACCCGATCAGTTAATTGATGTAAGGTTGAGTAGGGGAAAGTGTGATCCTTGGGGATACGATACTCAATACTTACCCAAGAAAACTATACTATGCACGTCAGGTTCTCTGCCTATGTGTTGGTTTTAGTTTTAAAAATAAATATTGTTTACTTTATAAATTAAAAACCACGTAAAACCGGTTTAGCAAAATTAAGTTATTTGACCCAAACCAAAGTTTCTGGATTAAAACACCAAGTTTTTGGCACCGGCAAAATGATATCTTTTTAATTACTAAAACCAAAACACACCACTTACCATAGAAACTCGGGAGGTGGTTCAAATATTGGGGTCTAACCTCGAAGCTCCTTCCTTTCTGATGTGGTGGTACTACAGGTGAAGTGTGCTCGGTGGCACAGGAATAAAGTGGCTCCCAACGCCTTGTACAGGAGGCGTGTAGTTCACCCTAGGTACTCCATCTACATATTATCTCTGCCCATTCCCTCGAACTTGATTTCGTGGTTGATTTGGAGGAACTCCTCTCTGTCCTTGGTTCTGTCCCTCAGATTAAACCCTCGCTGCTGTCTCAGCTGATATTGCGGACCGAACTCACCATACTCACCATAGTCAAACCGATCCTGATTCACGTAATACCCATCATCATCAACTCCCCCATCCCAATCAGCAACTCTACCATTAAAAGTACCCGTTGCACCCTGCATACTGTCATCTCCAAAAAGTGAATCTGTTGCTCTATTACTGTGAGATCTTGGGTTTTGGTTTGGTTTTGGTTTTGGTTTTGTGGTGGTTGTCGATTTAAGGTTAATGGTAGGTTGGGTTGTTGTTGTTGTTTGGCCTAAGAAGCTGGATCATTTTCATAATTTTCATCACACTCGTCATGCTCTTGACGGCCTTGTTGAAGTTGTCTACAACCACCAGCGTTCGAATCTGGGTGAAATTGTTGGAATGGAAGTGGTTGTGGAGGTAGTGCTGTTTGAAATGGCGGTGGGGAAAAATCACCCAATGGGTTTTGCTGTGGTGGGATCGGGTTAGGTTGGTTAGGCGGAGGTTGGTTATCTCGGTTGCTGTGATGGCTCATAACTGGTGTTGGTTTCCTTTGACGAATTGCTCGGTTTTTCTACTTGTCTTTTCAATTTCCGGATCGTAGATTAACGGTGAAGTCTTGCCCGATTAACGTGTATGATGCATGCAACTGAATTACCTGCACAGACACAAACAAGCAAACCACACGTAATACTGAACTAAACAAAAAAAAAACAAAACAAAAAAAAAACTTAAACTAAAAGACTAGAAAAGAAAAATATTTTTGGTTTTTTTTTTTAAATTTTTGAAGAAAAGTAATAAAAACCAAAGCTAAACTATCTAACTAAACGCACCAAACGCACCGATTCCCGGAAACGGCGCCATTTTGATCGATGTCGTTAGGTCGGTCAAAAATAAGTAATAGTATAGTATAGTGAAAGTGAGTTTTCACCACTGGGAATTGGTGGGAAGTATAGTTTTGTAAATTAACTAATAAAATTAAAAGCTAATTGATTTGTTGTTTGTTGGGAATTTTAAGAAAATGAATTTAAGAACTTGTAACAATTATATTAGAGATGTAATCCCCTCCAGGTTTCCGGTTAATGACCCACCCTACTCTTGTTTAAATGATTGAATACTACATAGACATAGTTTTGTTGAACGATTCAAATCAAATGATAACTGAACACAAGTTTTTAATAATAACCTGCACAATTCATTACCAACCCACAAGTATCACTTACCCCCCCCCCCTAATTATCAAACTACTCCCGATGCAAGAAAACCGAATGTGAATGATAAAAATATAAGCAAATGAAAACAACTGAATCGTTTAAATAATAAAAACCACAAATATTCTTCAACTAAATAAAAAACTATCAATAATCTGAATCAAACAAGAGTTCAAGTTTCACAAATAAACCATGCACCTGGAGGTGATTACAAGATGTTTAGCCGCTCATAGTAACAAGACACCGAATCAAAAATATGAATAACAATACTGAACATGTTGATGGAAATCGAAAGTAGGAATGAATGATGATAAATAATGATGATTTTAGCTCCAAATTGTTCCAAAAGATCCCTCAATTTCGTCAATGGAGGCTGCCTATCTTTATGGTTCAAGGTTTTAGCTCTTTATATCCAAATAACAAACTTTCCAAAAAATCATCAATGAGCCGCCGTACCATACGGCTGATGAAGGACCCTTACGGCGGTTGTTCTCTGCCATTTTCCTTTTCCTTTGTTGTTGCTCGCCTCCTCCTAAGGCTGTTCATACAGCCCTTACGACCATAAAGAACTGAACTCATGGTTGTTAACTGCTGCTTTTATTCATTGGTTTTCCTTTACATGTGCCAAGACTTTTCTTCATTGCATTTTTCTTTTTATTTTTTCCTTTTACGTTTGTTTTAGTATATTATTACTATTATTATTATTATTATTGTTATTATTATTATTATTATTATTATTATTATTATTATTATTATTATTATTATTATTATTATTATTATTATTATTATTATGCATAGCTTCCGACTTGGGTGTGCTTGGCTTATTCAAACTTTCTCTTTAACGCTCCAACATCCATGAACACCTATCACTTTCCATGCTCGCTTCCAAGTGTACGCGACTTGATCATTTTCCTTCGGCTCAAACGCGTTACACAATTCCATCTTAAGTCCATCATTTTAGCCGCTTCACCTGCGATTACACAATGTAGCATAGTTATCTTATTCATAACAATATACTCATCCAATTTACATTAAAAAAACACCATTACACACATTAAGGTTCATGTTTTACCCCGTTCATCAAATATGTTTGTCGAACCCCTCACTAACCATGTAAATAAACTAAACAAATATGAATGGGAGCTTCGTGTTCACTCATATAGTTTTAACCGAACATGAACATATAATTGAACAAACGTTTTAACCATTTTCATTTATTAAAAAACAAAACGAAACAATTTGTGAAGGTAAATGAGCGCAAACAAACATAAACAAACAAACAAACTCAAAACGAACATAACTGAACAAACATAAACAAGTACATATTAACATTAATAAACATAAACGAACTAATCTAATACATCACAATTCATCCAAAAGCATATCCAAATTTGTAGTTTAATGTCACACCCTCAAATTCCACTTGCGGGGTTTTACCGTGAGGTGCGTGACACACCACGATCCAAGTCAACAGTCACAATAAACGACAACTATATGTATAAAATACGTAAACCAAACCATGCAGTTTTTATAACATTAATCCACTACAGCGGAATCTTAATTATGTTTACATCCTAAAATAGTAAATAACATAAGTCTGATAATGTTTTAAACTATGCAAATGAAACCTAGACGTCGTGCAACTCTGTGCGCCTATTCTAAGTGTTGCTACCTTAGCGACCTCAGAAATCATGCTAAAAATGTCAACATACAATGCTAGTGAGTTCATAGGTTTATAAAAACGTTTCCATAAGTTTTGAAAGATCAATCCCGTTACTACTATGTTATGTGAACGTTAGCTAGACGTATGTATGTTACTACTACGATTGGAAACCATTACTGACACGATGTTCCATGAAATGCGCAATGAACTACTGTCATCCACGGTAGACCCTGTAGACTGAGACAATATGCACCCGTCTGACCTCCATTTGACTCGGATGGGATTGGTCAGGCTGATAGATATATCCATATTCCCTCCGTTATGTATCCCCACATATTCATGGTTTCCCTAGGACTTGGATGAGTCGCATAGTAAACAAAAGACAACAATACTATAACATGATCTTTACGAATCCAAATTACGTAGCATGTTTCTCCCCATGAGAAAGTGTGTGAAAGAGGGGTCGTGAAAACTCACCTTAGGTTCCATTCTTGAAACAGATAAACTGAAAGTGCTATGATAGTCCCTAATATCGGCGAGTTATCATAAAATTTATATAAGCATCCAGACTTATAACACATAGGTTAACTAGTCCCTGAATGTCTAGACCATAACTAAGTACGTTTGAAAACATGTTTGAACATTGATCTGACCACACAAGAGAAGACTCGACATCCCATTGGTGACCCGACATCCCTATGTTAGTCAAATACAAGTAACCAAGTAATCATCTGTAAAAACGCACCTTATGCGCATAACAGTCCACCAGGTCTAGCATATAGTTAACATACTGCACATACGAGTCATAACACGTGTTACCAGGTTTCTAGACATTCCACGGGGCTTACAATATGTTCCTAGATGTCAAAACATGTTTTGGAGTTTCAAAATACACTTCTAGCATCAAAAAACACGACTAGGCATTAAACTAGCAACTGGCAAAGCCAGTCGCCCCCTTGGAGGCACGACTAGGGTTCTACCAGGCAACTACCTTATCGCTCCAGGGCACAAGACTAGCTTAGCTAGTCGCCCCCTACAGGTTGTTCAGTTCTTTTCGCGCGTGAAAGCATTCAAATCCGATCAGAAACATATAAGAACACCCAATATCAATCGATAATCATCAAATTAGCCAATCCCATCAATAACCCCCTAATTTATCATTAGTCTAACGCCCTAAGTGAAAACATTTCCCAAAATGGAATAATATTATGGAATCATCACATCATTGCATGAAAACCTTACCCTAAATGGCAAATAATCAGATTTCATCAAATCAATCACATTCCAAACATCATATTATCATTAAAACACATAAAAAACCCTTCATAATCTGAGATAATCATCCTAGTAACTCATTCATATCATTAGATCATCAAACACATAAGAATACCCATGTTTAATCATCAAAACCATTTTCATGTTTTTATCTTTATCAAAAATTCATAGAAATGATTAGACATAGGTTGAAACTGTTTTTCAAACATTTTCAATGGTGAAAACTTCATAGAATCATGTCTTGACCTTTAGGGTTCAAAATAACGACATGACAAGAGCTTAGGATGAATAACACATCTTAGATCTTGCTTAGAAATGATGTTTTAGGCTTAGAAATGGTAGATTTAGGGCAAAACCATGTTTCAGAGGTTAAGGATGGTGTGAGAGAGGTTTGGGACAAGTTAGGGTTTCATAAATGATGTTTAACAAGTCAAGTATGGTATTTATAGCTGTTGCTAGTCGTCCCAGACATACCAGGCGACTAGGTTGCTGCCAGTAGCAACTAGGGTTGCTAGTCGCCCCTACAAAGCATGACTAGTTCCCAAACGCCCCCTGTAGGTGGTGAACTATTCATTCTTTCCTACTAAGGAAGAGTTCATTGATGAGGTAAATGGTAAACAACCTGTAGTCGAATCTCAGGATATAGACTTGCCTAAGAGTCCTAGATCTGCAGAAAAGGAATCTGCTGGATCTAATAGCAGTAAAGAAAAGATGAATGATGTTGTAGAAGTTAAGACGAGTGCTATTAGGAAATCAAATCAGAAAATAACTGTTAAGAAGTTGTATAAACTTAAGGGTAATGACAAGATATTTTCTGATAGTGAATTCAATGTCGTCTATTGCTTAGGGTCAAATTGAAACTGTTTTTACCGAAGTAGTTTCCAATATGGTTCATGACACAAGAGCATCTTCTTCACAGTCTACTTCTCAATCTAAGCTTAAGAAAAGATCCTGCTTTAATTGTCGCATTAGATGGCATGCGGCTGGTTATTGCCCGTTTATGATAATTGAAAAATCTGGTGAGAGTAAGTTGTATAAGAAGTCTGTTCAAAAGCAATGACAGGGAGTTGCTATGGGAATCAGATTGATAAAGGTAAAAATGAAGTACCATGTTCTAAATAAAATCAATTAAGACACATCCTCGGACTTCATGTTCGGGATAATTTGATGGACCAAGAAATCAGTCACCAAGATACAATAATTACAATGGTCAATCAAATAGCTACCCACAGCAAAATTGATACCAAAATGATGGTTATCGAAATTTTCATAAAAGATATTATCAAAATCAACATGTAAACTCTCAAAGAGATGATTATAGGAGTTTCCATAACTCAAATAATCAACCAAGAATTTTTCCGAAATTCACGGTATGATAATAGGAATCAGTACTTTTCAAGTAATCACTATGAAAATGTTTCTAATTATCAGTCTCAAAAATTGACAAGCAACAGATCCAAGTCACCTGAGAGGTGTAATGGACATTTACATGAGTTTACTTATGTTAATGAACGAGGTGAAACCAAGACTACTAAACTCTGGGTTTCTCGTACTAACTGAATTGCTGAGTGGGTGCAGGACTACCGTGGATGATTGTTGATTTGTTCGACAGTGGTTGTTCCTATAAAATATCTGAGGTGACTTAGAGTTTACCAATGGTAACATATGGTTTACTTCGGTGAAGATATTATTCCTGCTCTTCAAAGTTATACATATTATTCTTCTTTTCGCATTGAAAACCTTTTGTCGGTTTAAGGGGGAGACTATTTATTTTTTAAATTTCTGTTTTTATTTTCAGAAAAACAAAACTTTAGGTGGAGAAATTTCCCTAAGCCAAAAAGATTTAGATGTGTGCGTGTGTTTAGGGGGAGTAATATAATTTAATTCTAAAAATACAAAAACATTAAAAATTCAGAAAATGAGAAATCATGGTGTGAAAGAGAAGAAATGATAGTACATCAGCTGTTGGATTGTCACACTAAAAAATAAACTTAAATTTGCTAAATCTGATAATAACTCCATTATATGATGTACTGGTAGGCAAGAGACACGAATGAATCAGCTTACTAAGTGATATAAACATAAAGGGCTCTAATACTAATTGTAGGTCCATGGAATGGATCGATACAAGCTAGATCAGATCTATCAAGGTGCGGAATCCCTTGACTATCTCCTTTGTTTGCTAACTTCTTTGTTTGCTAGGGTAAAACATAAAAGACTGTCATGATTGACTTTTAACAACGTCAAACATGTTACAATTAACCTATCAACCAAACACAATAACGATACTAATCTAGAGAAGCGTTTGTCACACAAACAATGACTAACAATCTGCTAACTCGATTGTGGTCGTCAAAGGTCATGGATCACCTAAGTTGAGATGCTTGTAGATATAATTAGGCGTCACATTCATGCTTGCACATAGATCGGACAAGGCACACATTGTATGCATGTTACCTATAGAGGAAGGTAAAGAAAATTCCCATGGATCAGTCAGCTTTGGCAGAATGTTATGCTGCAAGATTGCTACGTACTCCAATGCGTTGCCTTTTATTGCTAAGGTTTCTTTTGTTGCTCAAGAACTCCTTCATGAATTTTGCATATTTGGGCATTTGTTGGATGACTTCTATGAAAAGTAAGTTAACGTGGATCAAACTGAGGAGCTCAATGAACTTCTGATATTGCCTTTCTATCTCTTGCTTCATCAAACGACCGGGATAAGGTACATGAGGCCGGTACTCTCTCTAAGGTTGTTTTGGTGGTGGTTCTTGAGGTGGCACTAATGACGGAGGAGTTTGGTTCTTTCCGTGGCCTTCATTAACAGGCGGTGATGAGGTGGTGGTGGAGTTTATATCGGGTGTGATAGCATTGGGAACGATCATTTGTTGGTTCGGGCGTAATTTCATCATAGGGTGGTATGGTGGGTAATATTCCTCCTTCAGTAAGCATGGTTGGTTCGGGAAAACTCAGCTGCTTCAGAGAGTTATTGAACTCACATTTTCCTTTGGGTTCCTCTCATTGTTGCTTGGAAGACTTCCTGGTGGCCTCTTTGCAAGTGACTTGGCCATTACACCCATTTGTATATCCAGGTTTCTAATAGTAGACTCAATTCTTTGAAGCCTTTTATTTGCACTGTTGAAGTTTTCGTCCATTTGGGCTGTTGTTTGGGCTTTGAGCTTGGCGCACTTTTCATGTACCATCGGATATCTATTGTTCGATGGGCATTGTTGGTTTCCTTGTTGACTAAAACTGGGTGGTTGTGTGTTATTGGCATTTTTCCACCCTATGATTGGATTATCAAGCCAACCAGAGTTGTATATGTTGCTATATGGCTTATTTGGTTGACAGGTTGTACCAATAAAATTAACATGCTCAACATTTCCTTGATTAGGGGTGGACGAATTCCTTCTTGCGATAATTTTTGTCGCAATGATGGCATTGACATTTGCTTTGCTTATTTGGTTTAGTCGAGTAGATAGAGCTTCGAATTGAGCTTACAACGATGT
The DNA here is from genome assembly GCA_030844895.1 of Ambrosia x helenae. Lineage (NCBI taxonomy): Eukaryota > Viridiplantae > Streptophyta > Magnoliopsida > Asterales > Asteraceae > Ambrosia > Ambrosia x helenae. Next base: position 14,491 of record JAUTDX010002936.1, read on the forward strand.
CACTGGATCGACTTGATAAAGACCACTCTTCGATGGCCGACTTCAATGATTATACCGTTGATAACTGCTCATAGAGATTTCTTCGAGGAGATCATATACCTTTTGCGGCCTTTTGTTTTCGAAAATTTCTCCTGTGTTACGTCAAGAGTTTGCCTTCCTTGATTTGTCTACCCATTGTAGAAACATGGAAGTTGCAGCCAAATTTCAAGTCCCTGGTGGGGACATTTTCATAGCATATCCTTGAATTGCTCCCAAGCCTCGTAGAGTGACTCTCCATCTTATTAACAAAAAGTGGTGATCGGTTCTTAATTTTACAGTTTTGGCTGGTGGAAAATATTTTGAGAGAAACTTTTCGGCGAGGTTAGCCTAATTGGTGATGGAGCCTACTGGTTATATGTTTAGCCATGCTTTGGCAGTATCGCTAATTTCAAGAAATTTGCGATATGAGCATGGGGATCTTCATCGTGTAGACCATGAAAAGTGCAATTTTTTTGTTTCATGTGGATAACATGGGACTTAAGTTTGTAGTGGTCGGCATCAACAGTGGGTCTAGCGACACTAGGTCCTAATGCATTGATGGAGGGTTTAGCAAAATTGGAAATTGCTTTTTCAACTTGTGCCATTTTTTATTTTTGTTCTGTTCTTCTAGCTCGAAAGTATCTTTCAGGTTCTTCAAGAAGAGGTACTATTATGAACGAGGAGCGCAAGTCCATACACAACCCAAGAACCTTTAAGATGATATTTTTACAAAAACAATTTTTAAAAAAGAAATTAGTAAGATTTAAGAAAACCTTTCTCTAAGACAGTCATACCCCCGGAAACATGCCAAAAACATGATGTAAAGGGATTTAGTGACTTAAACCTTTCATTAAAAATATCAAATTCCTGGTAAACGCATCAGAAAGCTTGATGTGTGTTGGTTTTAAGCCAAAAACTATGGTGTGTCACTTCAAGTTTTAAAATTATAAAATAAGATGATAGTTTCTTAACGTTCTAAAAACCCCACACAATAGGTAAGTGTACATATCGAGCGTATAATAGAAACGACCAAGTGCGAGTATCGAATCCAAGGACACGGTTTTTACTACTCAGCTTCCTAAAAATTACTAAAGAGGGTTTTGAAAGCTAAAAAGAAAGTAAGAGAGAGATTTAAAACGTATGAGAAAACAATATCAAAACAAAGTTGTTGCTGTGGGATTTGATCTTACTTTGTATGAGATAATATTAGACCTTTATTCAAGTGGTGTGTTTAGAAACTAGGCATAGCCACACTAGAATCTAAATGATTCATGCTCTTAAGACTACTGTGAGAGTCTTCCATCCCGGTAAGCTCCCCAGTCAACCATGAGGGACGACATAATTATGAATGGAAATTATGTGATATAAATTTAAAGTGTAAAAACTTTGTTTAAAACTAAATTTAATAAAGACTTAGGGAAACTTAAGTATTTCCTAGGAATTGACGTAATAAAGGATGAAGCTGGTTTATGTTTATAACACCTCGCCAAGGCGGAAGCACAGAATGTGACTTCCAAAGGTTTTCAAGCATAAGGTTTGAGCAACACATAAGATAAAACATAATTAATACCAAGATATTCAAAATAGTCTTACACATGGAAATATAAATTGTCTAAAATGCGGAATCAAATGTCAAACATAAATTATTAAATTGTTTTTAAAATTTGACTCAAGACGAGGTACCACATAGTGCCCACTCAAACCGGTCTTTTAAATCCCCAAGCTCCATGAATCAATTACCTGAAAATCGTGTGTAAAAGATTTGTCAACATAAAGTCGGTGAGTTCACATGTTTAATGTACTAAATGTAAAGTTTGCGAAATTCGTGTATGACCAATCAAAGCTAGCTAAGCTAATGATTACTGTGCCAACCATGAGTCCCATAACCAAACCTCATGTCCATTGGGCCTCGCGCATTGTACAATAAAGACAACTTATAAATTGTAGAAAACTAACACTCCTTTGTATGTAACCGGTTAGAGCGACTAACTAAGAGAGGGGGTGTCAACCCAATCGATCTATTCATGCGTTTCTAGGATAAATCCATAGTTAATGGTTATGATAAACTAATATACGAGCGCTTTAGCGAGTACTCTTAAACATATCGTCTCATGTACACCGGTTGGCTAGGAATTCATTCTAAAAACAATAAACAATGCATGCTATTCCCCAAAACATAAAACAGTAAAAAGGGGCCGTGAGAACTCACCTCAAGTCCGCGTGTAGTCTAGCAAAAGTGTATGTCCGACGACTAGGTATCTCGTCCTATATACATACATGGGTACCTTAGATTTACACAAATAGTTAATCCATGGTACTCGTGCTTCACCCAATCCTTAGTGGTATGTTGGTTTAGCTTTCCTTGGTGACAACTATTTATTGCTTGAAAACTTAGTTTGGATAGGAAAAATAGATTTTATTTCCTAACACATGTTACTTTCCATAAAGCATATGTTTCTTTTGAAAAAGAGTTATTTAGTTAACAAATACACTTAGTCTTTACTATACATAAGTATCATATACACATGTATTCACACCTACATATGCGTACGTCTATACTTATATTTACATATGTGTATTTCCACACAAGACCATAGATAGGGATGTCTATGGGATCTACACTTGTACATACATACCCATATACATATGCATTCTTGTAGTCCATACACATTACTCTCTATGCTTTTGAGTTTGTTTTACACATACATATATACTATGTATATACATGCACGCATACATATGTATGTACATACATGGACTTTGTTTTCATTACTAGAGTAAAGTAACATTATAACTTAGGTTCTTACATATTTAAACACATACACATACTGTTGGATCAGTGGTCTCTTTTCTCAGTTTATATCCAAGAACACTTATGTGTTATAAGTTTATCAAAATAGTTTGCACAGCGGAATAATAAGTGTTTCTAAGTTAAAAAGTCACTTTTAACAGGATTTATGACTCCCCCTCAATCAATGAACTAGGAAGTTAAAGATGAGAATTAATAGTAGTAAAAAGCAAGATGATTCTCAGATGTATATGAAAGGATAAAACTATTTATGAAAGTGAAGGAAAGAGTTCAAATAATTATCAAAATATATTCATGTGCTAAAATAGTGGGAGTGACCCCTCTATTTATAGCTGAAAGATTACATACATACTAAGTAATCAAAAGCTTATAATAATGTTTAGATAATACTACAACAGGCTGTAGCATTGAAACTTGAATAGAGACTTTAAGCTAATTAATATAACACTAAACTGCTGAGATTAAAGGGCGGTTAGAATCTTCTAATGAAAGTGCTGATGAGTCTTCAGCAGTTCTTTAGATATTCTGTCTGGTTTATCTTCAGAACTTCTGATGTTTCTTCTCTTCAGAACTTTGCGTGTTTTCTTCTTCAGCCGTTTCACAAAATGATGAGAGGATATAAGACTAAGGTTTATGCTGGCTTGTCAATCCTCTTTGACCCTACAATCTCCCCCTGGATTGATGAAACCAAAACCTTTGTCTATCTTTATTTAAGATCCTCTCTCCCTTGATTCAAGAACTCTTTTGATTTCCTCAAGTGCTTGATGTTTGAGTTCTCTAACTTCTGCTTCTTGAGGTAGTCCTTGGTCTGGTTTTATTCCCTGTCTGGTTAGTAGATCTTTGTCAGATAACTTTTCCAATTCAGTCAAGCTGTGAAGGACATTCAGTGAGCAGTCTTGTCTTTCTAGAACCAGGGAAGTGGACTTTTGGGTGAAGTACCATTTCTTGATTGGTGATATGGAGCTAAACAATCTGTCTTTGTATGGTACAATCTGAAGGTTTGAATGTAGATCTGATTTTGGAGGTGTTTCTTTTTCAGCATTGATCAGATTGGATTTCCTTAACTACTCAACTAGTACAGTACGAGGCGTATCACCTTCTGCTATGATCTTGTGATGTTCTGTGACTACCTTGGTCTGTTTTTGATCTTTGATGGTCTGTTGCAGTTGATAAGCAAAGGTTGCAGGATCCCTATATTGAGTTATCAAAGGCTTCTCATCAACAGAATAATCATTTTCAACAATGACATTCTTTTCAAGCAAAATCATTTTGAAATCTGTCGTTGTGCTTTCCCCTGATTTTTGATTGGTAGTAGGCTGTGTGGATTTGTATTTTTCTGGATGTGTAATTTTGTCAGCCTTGAGCTTTTTGTAAGTGTCATAAATTACATCTTCTTTCCACTTACATATCTGTTGCTTTGAACCAAAATTGTTATCTACCAATTCTTGAATAATCTGGGCTCTTTTCAACCTTCTTTCTTTTTCTGTGGCTAACCTTCCAGTTACAAGTGTTGCCTGTCTTGTGAGTTCTTCAGTTGAGAGTCCTTTGAGAGAGTATTTCCTTGTCTTTGAATTTTTGCAGATAAAGTTCATCAACTGTTGCCTTTTATCTTCTTCTGCTACATGGAGAAGTTGCTCAGCCAGTTTTTCTCGTCCTTCTAACTCTTTTAACTTCTTTTCATATTCTAACAGTTTGACATTAAAGCTTAAGTCATCCCTTATATCTATGCTTTGCCATGCTTCATGTTCCTTTGCCTCTCTTTCTGCTTTTCTTTTCTCTTCTTCTGTTAGTTCCTTTTCTTCTTCTTGATCTTCAATTATTATGGAGGAAGAGTTTAAGGGAATAGGCTTTGGAAATTCAGCAGGGTTTGTTTCTGTTGCATTAAATGACTGATCTGGTTCAATGCAGGAAATGTCAACCACTGAAGTGTTGATCTGAGCAACATCAACTACTGAAGGATTGTCTTTAGTACTTTTGGTCTTCACTTCAGCAGCAGCTTCACTAAGGCCTTGGGTAGACTTTTGTAACACCCCGTAGATTCCCGCACTTTTGTCTCGCCTTGTAGAGTTTGTACAGTTGTAGTCTACCATTTTGGCTTTATTAAGGGGAGGCTCTTTGCACTTTTCCTAAACCTTTTTGAATAGTTTAGGAACAAGATACAATGGCTAAAAGATGGAAGGACTTATAGCAAAAATTGGTGTCATCACCAACCTTAAAACCCTACAACCTCAACCCTAATAATATTATCCTTGTTTCGGCCGACCAAAACAAAGCAAACCATCCTTTTGTGTGTTCTCTTGTCCACGAAAAAGAAAAAAAAAAGAGAAACCATAAATTCCTTTGCATGCCTTCGGTGGAAGGAAGCTTCGCAACAAAACAAAACCCATAAATTGGTCTATGAACAATCTTCATCATCATCAAAATGTTTGATAACTAAGTTTTCCATATTATTCCTTTGTTCCTTGTGTTCTTCGACGACAACATAAACCAATAAGCTGTTTGTTGTCTACGACCAACAGGAAGGAAAGCAAAAAGGAAAATATTATACACAAAACACTTGTTCCTCTTCTTTCTCGCCATCAACACACTTCGGGTCTGCCTTCTTTCCTATCTTCTTGCCTGCGACGAGAAGTGAAGAACGAGTCATATTATTGACCAGCCGGTCGATCTTCAGGTAACCGTATTGCTCTAAACTCCATTCTTTCGGCTTGGCCGGTTATGTATCGCCTTCAGCTATAACGGATCTGGATTTGTGTAGGGTTTCGGTCACGTATGGCTAGCCGATTTGAAGTGCGTTATTTTGGAGTCGCCAACCCGCAATCCAGGTTTGCCACCCTCCCTTCAAACTCGCGGTTAGTTTGGTGTTGGTGCCAACCCTCCTCATGAAATGGTCGGGTGGGTGATACATAACTAGATAGGAGTTTGTTATGGCTCATCATAGAGTTGGGTTGGTTGATGGTGTATTTTGTTATTTATAGGGTTTATGAGTATGCTACCATTCATCATTAGATCGATGGTTACAGAATCCATATTCCATAGTAAAAAAAAATGCAGTCACTAAAGTTGGGTTGGAACTTCACCACGGCATGACACTTTATTTAAAAATTATAGTGACACAAATTGAGCATTATTATAATGACGTCACTTTAACTCTTGTGATCAGATTGTCAAATAATCTTGATTACATGTAGTTATATAATTTTGGATTCCATGGTATACTAATATATTTACGTTAGTATTGCTATTAAGTACATGTAATTTTTAAATTTGTACGAGAGCAATCACTACTAGAAAATTGAGCAATTGCGATAGCGATTCCGGTCGCAAAGCGGTCGCAATTGTCCTTTTGCGACCGTTTTACGACTGTAAAGGTAGTCGGAAAAACACTCGACGCAAATGCCCTATTGCGTCCAAGTTGCGACCGTTGTTATCTTTTTCCGACCCATATTTTGCGACTATAACAGCGGTCGCAAATATTGCGACTGCTGTGAGGTTATGTTTGTAACGAGAAACCTGCGACCGTTTTGCGACAGCTTTTCTTGCAACCGTTTTGCAACCGCTTTCCTTGCAACCGTTTTGCGATCGCTTGTCTTTTGCAACCGCTTTTGCGGTCGCAAAATATTTTTCTTATCTATTTGATTTTTAGCTTTTTGGAGCTATTTTCTATTTTAATCTTCTTATAACATCATATTTTTAGAATTTAAGCATTTATTGGGAATTCACAAAGTTATATAAAACATTCTACTTGAAACATCAATATCTGAGTTAACATAAAAACACAATCAAAATAAAATGTTTATAGCGTAAGTCGATGATTAGACGTTTTGAAACCTAACTTTAAACATCGCTTCAATGTTTGCCATCCTTGCGTTCATAGCCTCTTTCTCCGCCTTATCTTTCTCTTTTTCCATCACCAACTCCGCAATAATTCCGTTCAGCCTTTCTTTCTCTTCTTCTTTTTCTTTCACTACATCTTGGATGATCGCGTTCAACTTTTCAATCTAATAAACCAATGCAAAGTGTTAAAGATCAAATTTATTAAATTCAAATTGGAAAAGCTACCCGAACCCAAACTAATGTAACCCGTTATGACCGACCACCCGACCCAAAACTGTTCTGAACCGACCCTGTTTTGACTCGACATGCCACCCAAAACCGTTCTGAACCGACCCGTTATCCCATTTCTCTATAACTGGTAGCTGCATATAGCCGGAAGAGAAAACTTGGGTGAAGTGGGACGATCAAAACCGGTCTCTAAATTATCATCCAGTCATCATCGACACACCCCTTAAATCTGCATTTAAAGGAATTAAAGATATGCAAACCAGCCAACAGATTGTTCAACAGACAGATCTTTGACCAACAGTGAAAGTCAACAAATGGATCATAAGTAGTATTAATCTGGTAGTTAAAGTAGTTACTGGGTCAAAACAGTTAAACATCCAACCGATTCTTGAAAGGCTGCAATGGTTGGATCATAAGTAGTATTAATCTGGTAGTTAAAGTAGTATTAATATGGCGAGGTGGATTGAATAGAGGAAGAAGGCCCACAAATTCCCAAGGACCACCAGGACTATCTTTACTGTTATCAGGTACTTCCTGTATTAAACAAATAAAAGATAAGTAAAAAAGTTGAATAATAAACTTATGTTTTCAAAAGCGGTTTGTATGTATGTACCTGGCGAGCAACGCCAAGAGAACGAAGTCCACGTTCAGCGAAATTATCAATGACTGCATGTACCCGATTTTCAATCTCGGATTTATTTTTTGCCAGATTCAAAATCTAACAGTTGACAGGAAATTAAAAAGTCAACATAATATATTTTGGCATATATATGACTTCTAGATTTTTGTACTCGTTCGGGATACCTGTTCTGGTGCACCTTTGCTAACTCTATGCATCTTACCAGCACCATCAATGTATGTCAAAGCTGTCCTCTTATCGGTTGGATTAAACGGAAGGAAGTGCACTTCTGTAATTCCAGATCGTGCCTTGCAAAATTCAAAATAATATTCTAAAACATTGTAGTTTAAATCGAACAGAAAAAGATAATATGAAATTATGAATACCTCCTTAGGATCAGCCAGCATTGATACTATACAAGTATCAATGGCATCTTGGTTTTCCAACCTTGATGCTCTAGCAGCCATTAACACAACTGTGTCTTTATCAACACCACTTGCAAAAACCTCGATCAAATATCTGTCAACAGTAAGTTTGTTGAGAGTTAAACTTATACAACCATCAACGCCAGATACTAAACCTCGATCAAATTTTTGTCAACAGTAAGTTTTGATACTTTATGCTTTAAACTTATGCAAACCAGATCTGCAATGATTCTAGGGTCTCTGATCCTAACGACCTTCGGTTTTCGGTGTGGAACCATGCCATTCAGCTTATTCAAACCCATCAGAAGTTTGAAGATTAAATTATGCTTGGTCAGTTTCTTTTTTAGTTTTGAAAGGTAAGTAAGAAAATCACTATCAGAACCAAACATTATTTGCACACCAGTACACCACCCGTCCCCACCACCAAATGAAGACCCAACCCTCATCTCCTCCAATCGTCACCAACAACATTGCAGAACCTAGAATCATTTGTCACCACCTAATCCTAAAAATCTTCCTACAAGAGCTTATTTCTACCTACAATACAGCTAGTAAGCTTCGATTAGCCACCATTCTTCTTTATTTCTCTTTTATCATCACATGTAAGCTCTAATTCTTTCTCCTTTTTATAAAATTATCAACATTTTATTGTTAATTTCTGGCCCAACAGGAACATTTGTAGCTTTTATACAAAAAGCGAGCTGTGTTTGCGCTTTGAGCTTCACAAAAAATCGACCTAAGCGCTCGCTTTTCGTACAGAGGTCGCCTTGTGTTACCTAAGGCGCAATGGATGGCGCCTTAGTGCGCTTTGCGCTTAAGCGCGCCTCAAGCGCGATTTTTAAAACCAAGATTTGAGCCTAAAGAAAATATGACGATAATTACACCATATTCCAAAATTCCTCTAGATACGTATATCATCATGTCAGAAATTCATTTTAACAGCCTGAAAACAACTCTATAATTTGGTTGAAGCATTTTCACGAACAGTTGGTGTGCATATTCAGACCATCCAGTATTGAACAACACAACTATTAAACATGACCTCTAAATAGGAACTTATATGAGAAACTAATAAATCAATTACCTCTAAGGCTTCAAACCATATCAAAATGACAGTAACATGAGGCATTTTCACTATAACAATTATATGTAGACTAGTGGTATAACCAAAACCGAATATCAATCCAAAGCAAACAAAACCTAACGAAAACAATTTTATAGGAATTAACTGATGGTTCGGATCTGGATATACCTTCACAAACTCTTCAAAACTCTTCAGATCTGGAAACAATAGCTGGAACCCTAACATTAAAAAAAACGAAATCGGGTTATATTCTGAGTAGGAGCTTAAAGAGACGTTAATGGAGGTTAAGGATGAAGCTTGTCTACCTGAATCAGGTTAAGGAGACGTTAATGGAGGCGTTAAACCTACCAATCGAGACGTTAAGGAGATGTTAATATTCTGAGTACGTCATCTCTTTCACTACAGGTTAAGGAGACGTTATATGAAGGACATGAGAGGACAGGACTGGATTTTGGGGAAGAAGGTGTTAACGTGCAGATTTTGGGGAAGAAGGATGCGTGAAATGGGGTTTTATTCTTTTTTTTTTTTTTAGTTTTTAAGGAAATTACAAAATTACCCTTGCTCTTTAATTATTACTGCGACCGCCAGGACGGTCGCAAACTAAGCGGTCAGAACGCGGTCGCAAATCCTACAATAGTGATTGTATTTTAATATTTTTCGACTGTTTTGCGACCAAAAGTAATCGGTCGTAACATTTGCAACCGTTTTATGACCGTTTTGTGGTCAATCGCAAATGTTGCTACCAAAAAGAGATCAGTCGGAAAACGACTGCTAATTTTGCGACCTTTTTTTACGGTCGCAAATTCTGGTTGCAATTGCTCATTTTTCTAGTAGTGAATAAGATTCTAACAAGGAAAAAAAATATATATATTAATATGAGCACATGCCGATATAATTGGATGAGTTAGATAAGCATGATGCTTAGCACCACCATTTTTTTTAGAGTTCATGAATTCGCGACGAACATGGGATCCTAAAGGTAGGTACCGTAATATGGGTTGCTTAAGAAAAAGAAAGCCAGTAGTATAATAGCAGGAACTTGTTTTTATGTTCCTTCTTTTCACCAACTATTAAGGAGTTAGTGACGGTTACGCCCTTATTACCAGGTTATTGACCACCTGCTCGTTTGTGCTCCCTTGATGTTGAGAGACGAACTACACACTAAGGTGAATTCATGTGCCCTTTTTATTGTTTTAAACATTTTGGGCTAATATGCATGTCTTGAAAGTGTATTTAGAACCTTACTTGTTAAATCGGGATTTGCCTTGATTTTTACTTGTTTAGGTTAAATGTGTATATTTATATAAATTATGTATGACGGTTACCTAATATTATAATTTGAGCTATGATAGTTATATGGTACGTCTGCTCTGATTTATAGTTATTGTTTGAGTCTTAATAGGCGATATGCGCTTATATAGACTTGTTATAGTTTTGTGACAAATAGGCGGAATGCGCTTATTGTAGATTTAAAATAAAGTCTTATGATAAGTAGGCGGATTGCGCTTATTCTAGACTTTACATTTTGCTTAGGGAACATATAGGCGGACTGCGCTTAATATAACTCTAAGGTTAAGTATTTTGTTAATTTTTATTTGACAATGTACTTATTATTTAAGAACTTCATAAAACTTGAATTCACTCAGCTCGTCTGACTTTGCGTGCATATTAGCTTGATTTCAGGTAATTGAAGAATAAAGAGGGATGCCTTGGCTTGCTGCAGGACTACTCAGAGGCGGTTGACATTTCGAAATAAAGAGTCTACTCTATTTATTTGAAAACTATTTTCTAAACTTTTGTTTTGTTCTACAAATAGGCTTTGACCCGTCATGGGAAATTCCATTTTGAATGACTTACTATTTACTTTTCCGCTGCGTGTTTTCTGATAATAAATGAGACTTCTTGAGTTTTATATTCATGGTTTAGTCTTTGAATGCCAACTGTTTGACCCGTCGGTTTGAGGGTCTAACTTTTCAGCTTTCTCTCTAAGGCTTCTCTCTTGTGTTTCATACCATTCTGCTCTTTCTTTCAGAGCCTTTTCTTGTCTTGTCATGGCAGTTAATTTTTTAGAATCCTTAAGATGTTGTGCTTCTCTAGCAGCTCTTTTTGAAGCTTCAAGAGACACAACTTCTGGTTCCTTTGACATCTCCCCCTTTTTGGCTTCATCCACTTCAGAAAACCATGGAGGTGGAGGTGTTACACCAGATATATGGGCTAATTGTCTTCTGTTGTCTTCCATCTTTCTTGACAATTCACCAAGCTTGTGATCAATTGCATTGTTTATCATCTCCAATTCAGTTTTGTTCTTTAACTCCATAGCAGTCATAAATGTTTGGAGATGACCAGAAATCAGCTGGTGTACCATCTGGTATAAAGGACCATCTGGGCTGCATAGTTGGTTCAGTTCTATGCTAGTTGACCCAGAGAATTGGGTAGGCTTTTGTGATTGTGGAGGGTGAGTTTTGGGTTATCCACAGTGTTAACTAGGGATGCCACTTTTGGGGAATTGGGTTTTAAGTGGTCTTCAACCTGTTCTTCTATGGCTGTCTTCTTGAGAACAGATACATTAGAATCAGGACCTTCACAGTCAGCCGTCAATTCAATTTGTTTAGTTTTTGATCCATCATCCAAATTAAGGGAATCATCTGAATCACTAACATAATCCTAAACGAGAACACTATAAGTTGTCTCATGAGGCAGGCCCAACCTAGTTGTCTCATGAACCTCTTTTTCTTGGAACTGAGGATTTCCTACCTCAGGCACATGGCCTTCATCAGTAGTTGCCACATTTGAGGTCTTAGCTATGGTACTACTGTCCTCCAATCCATCACTGGATGGTATAAGAGTAGTAGCAGCCTCTAATATACCAAAGGTTTCTAAGTTTGGGCTTAGAGACCTTGGTCCCTCCTCATCTCTTGAGTTCTGGCTGACCACATTCTTATCAATGTCCATTTCTGTGTTCTCATCCCGTGCTTTAGGTGATGATTGAGGATTGACATTTGCTAATTAGTTGTGTTGTTTCAGCCCAGAGAGAATATTAGCAATCTCAGCTACTGGAAAGGTTTCTTTTTCAGAAGTTAAAGGATTAGTAGTTGAGTTTTGTTTAGTAGGATCAGTTTGTTTGAAAGAAGGGTCAGTAGTTTTTGACTTTTTGAATCTCTTTCTTGAAAACAAAATGGATACGGGTGCTCTTTTAGGCATTGGAGATGAATGAGACTGAGAGGAAGTTTCAGTCACATCTTTTCAGATTGCACATTAGCATCTTCAGGCATCTCATCTTCCTGAATTGCTTTTCTTTTTGGGTTGGAGATTTTGGATTTTTGTTGTTTGGGTTTTTTCGGCTTTTTGGATTTGGGTTTTGAGGATGTTGGTTCCTTAGGGATTGTGACATGTTCCCCTTGGTTATCCTCTGGCAGAAGTGCCGGTTTGTTATGCCTAGAGTATGCTTGTGAGGATAAAAGGTTTAAAACAGTTGTTTTACCCACAAGCACCTCTTGTCCAAGTTCCTTAATAATAAGTTGCATGATGAACCTTGGATACAACAAAAATTTCTTTTTACCATTTTGGTGAGGGAACACCAACTCATTGAAAAAGAATGCAGATGCCTTAAACTTTGATTCATTTATAATTGAATGAAAAATTGGTTGCATGGTTGAGGACATCTGATCAGAAGATCCAGTCTTTGGACTTAAACACATGATAATATAATGAAACAAAATTTTATATTTTGCATCAAAGTATTTCTTATAAATGGTAGCATGTGATAGTGTACCTTGATAACCACATTCAGTTATGGTTGATTGAATTGTTCCACTAGGAATATGATCAGGTGCTTCAGCATCATCAAGACCTAATGTTTCTCCCAGAGTTGCGGGTGTGATTATCATTTCTTTCCCTTTGATCTTCGTCTTCAAGAAAGGACCTTACCATCATCGGTAACAGTCTCAGCGTTTGCCCAAAACTCATTAAGAGTGTCAGTGTGGATTGGTGGGTCTATCGTGAACGCTGTGTAAAATTGTGATTTTACAATCAAATCAATGATTTCATCGTATTGGGACCAGGCTTTGTCTTTCACGAAGTAGCCTCTTTGATTGTGTCACTGTTTAAGAACTAACGCCATTGTTTGTTGACGGAACAGTTGAATGATTCAGAGAGGTTTTTTGTTCTTGAGAGAGAGAGGGAAGTTTTGTTTTTGAAACAATAATAATGAAAAGAGGGTTTTGAGAAGTTTAATAGACCTTTTAGGTTAAACTTCTGAGAAAGATAGGAAAAGACCATTTTTCCCTTTGTGTCTAAAACCTCCGCTGCATACTTGTTCATCAGGTGTTTCCTACTTTGTTCTTCAGTAGTTTTAAACTACTGAGGAGATTTAAAAGAAAAATACCCCTAAAATCAATACTTGATAATTTTATTAGTATATTTTTCTTTTCAGAAATTTTCCCTTAGAAATGTTTTTTATATCAGTAGTTTCTATCTCCTTTTATTGATCAACAGAGGTTTGAAATAAGGTTAGTAAACAAGTAAGTGAAAGTAAAATATGTATAGAAAAGTGAAAACACTTACAGAGTTTACTCAAAGTTTAGCATTCCAAGCATGGAAACTAACCTCTAAAATGTTGATGTGTCAAGGGGTTTAGTGAAGACATCAGCTATTTGATTAGCTGTTGTGACATGTTTCACCTCAATCTTGCCTTTTTCATAGCAATCCCTGATGAAATGATATCTGATTTCTATATGTTTTGTCTTTGAAAATTGAACAGGGTTTTGAATGTTGCTAATGGCAGATTTACTGTCTACTAAAAGTGGAGTCTTGGTCTCTTTGATTCCATAATCAAGAAGTTGATATTGGAGCCATTGAATCTGTGATGTGCAGCTTGCAGCAGCAATGTATTCAGCTTCAGCTGTTGAGTTTGCCACAGATGTTTGTTTCTTTGATTGCCAGGACACCAGACAGTTTCCTAAGAATTGACAACCACCAGATGTAGATTTTCTTGACATTTTGCACCCTGTATAGTCACTATCTGAAAAAGCTGTTAACTTGGTATTGCCTGAAGCAGGATACCAAATTCCTAGTGTAGGAGTTCCTTTAAGATATCTGAAAATTCTTTTGACAGCAGTTAGGTGAGATTCTCTTGGTGCAGACTGATATCTAGCACAGACACAAGTTGAAAACATAATATCTGGTCTAGAATCAGTTAAATATAACAGAGAACTTATCATACATCTATACATGGTTTGATCAACCTGTTTTCCTTGATCATCTGGTTCAACTTGTGTGGTAGGTGTCATGGGAGTGGAACATGATTTACTGTCTTGTAAAAAAATTTGCTTAATAATTTTTTAACATATTTAGATTGATGTATAAAAGTTCCATTTGTATGTTGCTTGATTTGTAGTCCCAAAAAGTACTGCAGTTCTCCCATTGTACTCATTTCAAATTTTGATTGCATGAGTTTCTTAAAATCATCACACAGTTTTGTGTTTGTTGAACCAAAAATGTTGTCATCAACATAAATTTGAACAAGTAAGACATGATTTCCAATATGTTTTATAAACAGAGTTTTATCAATGGAGCCTCGTGTGAAGTGCTTCTTGAGTAAAAAGTTGGACAGAGTTTAATAACAGGCTCTTGGAGCCTATTTTAGCCCATATAGAGCTTTGTCCAGTTTGTAAACCCAATCAGGATGAGCAGGGTCTTCAAACCCAGGAGGTTGACAAACATACACTTCCTCTTTTATTTTTCCATATAAAAATGCACTCTTGACATCCATTTGAAAAACCTTAATTTTGTTGGAAATTGCATAAGCCAAAAATAACCTGATGGCTTCAAGCGTTGCAACTGGAGCAAAGGTTTCATCATAATCAATTCCTTCTTCTTGTGAATAACCTTGTACTACCAGTCTTGCCTTGTTCTTAATAATCATACCAGCTTCACCTTGTTTGTTTCTGAAAACCTATCTTGTGTCAATTGGTAGCTTGTTTGGAGGTAAGGGACAGATTCCCCGGACCTGTTGCTTCTTGAATTGAAGCAATTTTTCTTACACAGCTTGAACCCAATTGTTATCTTTGAGGGTTTCTTGATATTTCTTTGGTTCCAACTGAGAAATAAATGCTGAGAAAAAGCAAACGTTGGAAAGTTGGATTCTTGTAAGTACCCCTGAGGCAATATCACCCATGATTTGATCCAATAGATGATCCTTGTGTTCAATCAGTTGTTGTAGCCCTGTACTTGGTGATGGCTCTTGAACTTCTTCAAACAAACCACTGAGGTTGATGATATCTGGTTCAGCTGTATGTTGTGGTTCAGGAGTCTGTGGATCTGAATCAGCGGATTGAATTTGATCATCAGCAGTTGTTGAAGTAGAAGTTTGTAAAACTTCTGATGGTTTGAAAGTTGATTAATGACTGTGTTTGGAGTCCATGGTGGAGGACTATCATCATAAAACCCTTGATCACCATAATAAGTGGGTTTAGATGATCACCATAAGCCGTACTCATATCCAATTGAGTACCTAGGGCTTCGTTCAACGTCTGCCAAAACCTAGAAGTAAAACGAATATCCCGATCCAAAATGATGGAAACTGGGATACTGTGTCTAGATACTACCTCCTTAATGTAGGGTTTTGTCAATTTATCCAATTTATCAGTTTTCCTGATTGGCAAAAAGTGAGCAGATTTGTCAATCGATCCACAATTACCCAAATTGTGTCGTGGTCGCTTGCCTTCCTTGGCAACTTAGTTACAAAATCCATCGAATCTGCTCCCACTTCCACACGGGTATCTCAGGTTGCTGTAACAAGCCGAAGGGTTTCTCGTACTCGGCTTTAAGCTTAGAGCACGTGAGGCACTTTCCCACGTACATAACAATACTACCCTTAATGTTAGGCCACCAATATAGTTCCATCAAATCCTTGTACCTCTTATCGGCTCCTGGGAGAACCGAATATCTTGACTTATGGGCCTCTTCGAGTACCAATTCCCTCAATCCACCAAAAAATGGAACCCAAATCGTATTAGCAAAATACAACGTTCCGTCGGTCCGGAGTTCCAATAGTCTAACCATGGCATGCAGAGCCTCCTCCTTGATGTTGACCTCCTGGAGAGCTTCCTTCTGAGCTTCACGAATGCGGTCTGTGAGGTTCGAATGGATCGTCAATCCTAGTGCGCGTGCACGTAGGGGTTTGATGCGTTCCTTTTGACTTGAGGCATCCGCTATGACCTTTGCCTTTCCTGGGTGGTATTTAATCTCACAGTCGTAATTGTTCAGCAATTCAGCCCATCTTCTCTGCCTCATGTTCAGATCCTTCTAATCGAAGATGTGTTGCAAGCTCTTGTGGTCTATGAAGACAGTACACTTGGTTCCATACAAGTAATGTATCCAAATCTTAAGCGCAAAAACTACCGCTCCTAATTCCAAATCATAAGTAGTGTAATTCTTCTCGTGAACCTTGAGTTGACGAGAGGCATACGCAATCACTTTGTCTCTTTGCATCGGAACACACCCTAGACCTTGGTGTGAAACATCACAATAGACCACAAAGTCATCCGTTCCTTCGGGCAAAGATAAAATAAGAGCGCTGCACAACCTTTGCTTCAACAATTGGAAGGCAAATTCTTGCTTATCACCCCATTCAAACATCTTATCCTTTTGAGTTAGAATGGTTAAAGATTGAGCTATATTAGAGAAGTTCTCAATAAACCGTCGATAATATCTAGCGAGTCCTAAAAATTTTCACACTTCCGTTGGCGACTTGGGCGCTTCCCAATTCTTAATTGCCTTAATCTTTGCCGGATCGACATGGATACCTTTCTCGTTCACTACATGTCCCAGGAAGTGAACCTCGCGAATCCAAAATTCGCACTTGGAGAACTTAGCATACAACTTCTCATTCTTCAGTAGCTCAAGGATCAACTTCAAATGCTGCTATGCTCCTCTTGAGTTAGTGAATATGTCAATATATCATCAATAAAGACAATCACGAACTTGTCCAAATACAGCTTGCAGACTCTATTCATCAAGTCCATGAATACTGGTGGTGCATTGGTCAGTCCGAAAGGCATGACTAGGAACTCATAATGACCATAACGCGTCCTAAAAGCCGTTTTAGGTATGCTTTCCTCTTGCACACGAAGTTGATGATATCCAGACCTCAAATCAATCTTAGAGTAGTAGCTAGAGCCTTGCAGCTGATCAAATAGATCATCAATCCTGGGGAGGGGGTAGCTATTCTTGATGGTAAGCTTGTTCAGTTCTCGGTAATCTGTGGACATACGGAAAGATCCGTCCTTCTTCTTCACGAACAACACAGGTGCACCCCACGGAGAGAAACTTGGCCGAATAAAACCCTTGTCCAACAACTCCTGCAATTAGCTCAAAAGCTCTTGCATCTCTGATGGCGCTAGACGATACGGCGAACGGGAGATTGGTTCAATTCCTGGAGCTAAATCAATAAGGAACTCCACCTGTCTCGGAGGCGGCAATCCTGGAAACTCTTCAGGAAAGACCTCCAGAAAATCTCTCACGACAGGGATGTCTTCGATCTTCAGCTCCTTCGACTTCTTCTCCGTCACGTGTTCTAGAAATGCACAGTAGCTCTTGTGAAGGTACTTCTGTGCTTTTATGCAAGATATAATCCGCAGCGTGGTTCGACTGTTCTCTCCTTTGACCGAGAGAACTTGGCCACTGAGAAAGGGAATACGGACAATCTTTTCTCGGTACACACTCTCAGCATGGTTCTTTGACAACCAATCCATGCCAACAACCACATCGAAACTTCCAAACTCGTTGGGCAGTAAGTCGATACGGAACTCATGACCTCCCAAGTTTAAGGTACACCCTTCAACGACTTCTTCCGACTCAATAACCTTACCATTGGCCAATTCTATGGAATAGCAAGTGTCCAACCTACTAGAGTCTACCCCTAGGGTATGCTTAAAGTCGGTTGACACAAAGCTTAAATCGGCACCAGTATTGAAGAGTACGGAAGCATAAGTATTGTTAACGAGGAACGTACCGATAACGACGTGGGGATCCTCACGAGCTTCACCAACTCCAATCACAAAAGCTCTACCGCGAGCATGGTTCTTCAACTTTGGACAATCCTTCTTGAAGTGATCCGCAACACCACACTCAAAGCATCCTGGTTTCCCGGGAGGGTTACCAGCAGCCTTAGCACGACAGCGGGAAGTCTGATGCCCGATCTTCTTGCAGTAGTCACAACGAATGTTGTGACATGACCTGACATGGTGATAGTTATACTTGTTTCAAAGTGGATGCGGTCCACTGTACTTTTTGTGGAGTCGGCCACAGTAGTAGTGGTTGCCACAAATGCCTTGGCCGTCTCCGGTTTCTTACCACACCGATTTCCACCATTCCTACCCTTCTTGGTATCCGACCACTTCATCTTGTCACCCGCGCTTCCTCCTTTCTCAACATCCTTCTTAAGCAATGCGCCCATACGCACTGCATCATCCGTAAGACAATGAGCGAGGGTGACAGTTCCTTGAATGGTGGTGGGTTCAGCAGCAGATACCATACTTGGAATCTTAGGGAGATTCCCCATATGTACCTTTCAAACTATTTGTATTCCGGAGTAACCATGTGGGGTACCAGACGAGACAGCACACGAAAACGGGTAGTGTAGGCGGCGACCTCCGCTCCAAACATAGTCAGATTCCAAAACTCTGACTCAAGCTTCTGCAGCTCACTACAGGGTCAGTACTTCCCCATCCGCATGGACTTCAAATCGCTCCACGAGAGACAATACGCAAAATCTCTTCCCAGATTCTGAACTTGCAGATTCTACCAAGTCAAAGCCTCATCTTGGAAGGTGCAGGTAGAGTACTTGACTTTCTGGTCCTCAGCACAACCGCTGTAATAATTTATCATATCTGTGTTCCAATATTCTAAGATTTGTTTTACCGTTTTATGACATAACTGCTTTATTAGTTGTTTCATATAAGACCCCATGTCTTGATAGGCTGCCGCATACTTCAGTCCAGAAGGTTTGATTAATGCTAGATGATTGTCCTTACTACTACTAAAGTTTATTATGTACGCACATAGTATACCTTCGAAGGCTTGATTGGTGTATTCATTTTGCCCATTAGTCTGGGTGTCAGATGTACTACTCATAGATATTTGAGTTTCCAGATTTTTCTAAAACCATACTCGAATCTTAAAGAAGAATAAATCTCCCTCTTGAATATTGCTCAGGTGAGCACATCGTGTCATAAGACTAGGCAACATAAGCAGATTTGCTGAACCTATCCACTATTACCAAATTTGTACCCATGACTCGATCTTGGAAGCTTAGAAACAAAGTCCATTACTATTATCTTCCGTTTCCTTAATGAGATTTCAGGTTTGTATAAATAGCCCAATAGTTTCAGATGTTATGCCTTGACTTTTAAGTAGGTAAGTTATCTTTCTACTTGTCTTATGATATAGCTTTTTATTTCCAGGCAATAATAATCATTCTTAAATCCTATATTTTATTGCTACTAGTCTATACGGTATATTTTGACTTATGACTTCTTCTTGTATTATATCCCACAACCCGCCAAAACTAAGAATCTCATATTCGATTATCGAAACTTAAGATACTACTATTCATGGATCTAAATAGTCTTGGCTACCAGCCATCATTTCCTTCTTGATATGGTTTTCCATAATGGTCTATCATTGCATTCTTAATTCGGTATAAAATAGTTACCTTACCCACCACTTCTAGATGCATGAAGTTTATTATCGGTTGGCTCTTTTTTTTCTTGTGAATGTATCATTGACGCTTTTGTCTTACAATTAAATTAATGAGATCTACGAATACTATAGATATGTTGGTCTTATAGCATTACCTACAACTCATAGTGATCGTATCGTATCGTGTCCTAACCTCCTGGCTAGGGGTATCCACCACTATACATCGTATCGTGTCCTAACAACGATCCATGTCGAAAATTGATCTAAGGCTCCTATCGAGCCGATTCCTGCCCCTACTCTTATGGCCTATGTCGTTCCTTCCCCTGTTATCGTGGGGAGTATCTTGGGTTCTGAGGAGCCAGTTGGTCCGGTCGAGCATATAGCTCCTGTTGTTGGTGAGATGCCGGTAGCGCCTCATGGTCCATTCGTTTTGGATGACGAGGATGAGCCCATGGAGGGTGATCATCCTGCTGTTATTCTGGAGGGCAGTCCTGCTCGCAGTAGCGAGCTTAGACACACTGCGATGCATGCACACGCTACTGATACTGATGATGCTTCCAGGGATGTTGTCCCTGCCAGCCCCGAGGTGGAGGCACCACCTCATTGCCCAACATTGCCTGTTGTCGACCCAATTGATGTCCCTGTTGCTCATGTTATCTTTGTTATCCATGTTGTTCCCGTTCTCCCTGCTACCTATGTTGTTCCCAGTGTACCTTTTGAGGCTGGTTCTTCCCAACCAGCTCCTGTCATTCGGGTATCCCTGAGATGGTAGCTCCATCTTAGTATCATATTGGTATGTCTGTTCCTGAGATGGTTGGTCCGTCTAAACCTGTTAGATTCTCTCCCGGTCCGCCCCGTAAGGCGGCACGTATGCCTGCTTTTGCTGTTTCCTCTTTACTCGCTATTGAGCAAGACGTTTTGACCTTGACAGAGACGTTTTCTTTCACTGTCTCCCACGTTGATGCACAGATGCAGTCCATTTGGGCACGCATCATAGAGACGAACTCTGTGCTGACTCGCATCGCCGATGATCTACTTTGCGTGGATAGCTTACGTGGTCTTCCTTTTGGTGAGCATAGGGATCACGCCCAGCGAATTTATGATGACATTACCGCCGTGGGTGCAGCTATTCGTCTCAACGCTCCACAGTACGTTCCTCCGCCTCCTTCCCAGCCTTAGTTGAGTTTCCAATGGATGGTGGATCGTGGTAGTTGTTAGAGATGGTTGTAGTAGTGATGGATGTTGTATCTTTTGTATTTTACCTAGCTAGACTGGTTATGACTAGCGTAGTATATTATGATGTTTTGTAATTTTCAAACGATGTATGGGGATTAGATATCACCACCTATTGTTATGTACGAACAAATGATGTAATCGTTATGAATGAAAATGAATGAAAATCATGATGTATTATGGTAAAATATACAATTGTATTGTGGTTATCTCTTGTTATGGTTGTTACTATTGTTATGATTACAACTATTATTCATTCTTTCTTTGTGATTATCATATTCTGAAGTGGTGATTATATGGTGATGAGTTGCGAATCTTGTGGGATGTTTATTTTAATAGTATGACGTGCATGACAATATTGGTTAAATATATGTCTAATTGTTCTTTGATATTTGATATTGAAGTATAAAATGCCGCCTACGACAAGACAAACAGCACAAGACCAGTTGCACAACTAGACCAATTGATTGCGGACAGAACTGTTGCCGCCCTGGCCCAGTTCGAGGCCAACCGTACCGATCAAAGCGTGGGCTCTGGCGGAACTGGTAGCCGAGGTGACAATAATCGCAAAAGATCTACATCAGGTATACATCATTGATATTTTTTATATATGAGGGTTAAATCCCAAATTGACTTATCTTGTGGTGGCATTATGGTGTAATGCTGCAGAATCTAGCAATCCTATTCCCCCCTGTACTTTCAAAATGTTCCTGGATTGCAAGCCAATCAACTTCAACGGCACTGAAGGATCCGTTGGTCTTTTAAAATGGTTTGAGGAAACTGAAGTTGTGATTCGTATCAGCAAGTGTACTGATGAACAAAAAGTCATGTATGCTACAAACCTTTTTCTGGACAACGCATTGACTTGGTGGAATAGTCAGGTGCAATCTATGGGCGATGAATCAGCCTATGCTCTCTAATGGCCTGATTTGAAGGAACTAATGATTAAGGAGTACTGTCCAGCTAGCGAAATTTAATAATTGGAAACTGAATTCTAGAACCTTTCCATGATCGGAGCGGATTTTGCTACCTATATATCCCGATTCCCTGATCTTTCTCGTTTGGTACCCCGCCTTGTCACTCTTGAGTCGAAGAAAATTGAGAGGTATCTTTATGGTTTGGCCCGACAAATTTGTGGCATGGTAGCTTCCTCAAAGCCTGCTACTATGCGTGAAAAGATTGACCTTGCTCTCAGCCTGACAGAGGATGCTATACATATTGGAACATTGTCGAAAAAGGCTACTAATGGTAAAGTTTCTGAGATGAAAGTTTTTGAGGCTAGGAACACGGTGGTTGAAGGTCAGTCTTCTGGTCGTAAAAGAAAGTTTTCGGGAAACAAGAACCACAACTCTTCTGGTGAGAAATCTGGGTCAAATCGAAGAGGCAAAGGTTTTGTTGCCACTACTCAAAACGGCAACAAAAGACAAAATTCCCAAGGTAATAGTGGTGGAAATCAAACTGTTTGCTGGAAGTGCAAAAGGGTTGGTCATTGTGGTGAGAAATGCTATACGGAACGCCTGCGGTTCCTAGTGACAAACGTCCGTGCTATGAATGTGGATCCACTGACCATTGGAGGAAGAATAGTCCAAAGCTTAGAAATCAAGCCCAGGGAAGAGCCTTTGTTATCGGTGCTAGTGAAGCACGTCAGGATCCCAATGTTGTCACCGGTACGTTCCTCCGTAACAATCCCTATGCTTCTATTCTATTCGATACCGGAGATGATTTTAGTTTTGTGTCTATTGATTTTAAACGCTCTCTTGGTTTAAGACTAGTAAACTAGACACACCTAACTCCATAGAATTGGTGAATGGTAGAACTATAGAAACAAATGAAGTAGCAAAAGATTGTAAATTGGGTCTTTGTGGACATGAGTTTAGCATTGATCTTCTAACGATCGTCTTGGATACCTTCGACATCGTTATTGGTATGGATTGGTTGTCAACAAACCGTGCAGTCGTGGTATGCGACGAAAATTTAATTCAAATCCCTCTAGTGAACGGTGAAATTCTATCTATTCAAGGGGAAAGGCTATTATGCAT
This sequence comes from Ambrosia x helenae, assembly GCA_030844895.1. Taxonomy (NCBI): domain Eukaryota; kingdom Viridiplantae; phylum Streptophyta; class Magnoliopsida; order Asterales; family Asteraceae; genus Ambrosia; species Ambrosia x helenae. The sequence continues at coordinate 37,484 of JAUTDX010002936.1, forward strand.
TCTTAGCTCATGTTGTTGATAAGAAGTCCAAAGAGTGTAAGCTCGAAGATATTCCCGTGGTAAGGGATTTTCCTGAAGTTTTCTCTGAAGATTTGCTGGGATTGCCGCCTCCCCGACAAGTCGAGTTTCATGTTGATATTATTCCTGGAGCTGCTCCTGTGGGCCGATCGCCTTATCGATTAGCCCCCTCCGAAAAGCAAGAGTTGTCCAACCAGTTGCAAGAATTGTTGGACAATGGTTTCATCTGACCAAGCTTCTCACCTTGGGGAGCAACGGTCTTGTTCGTTAAGAAGAAAGATGGTAAGTTTCGCATGTGTATCGACTATCGTGAGTTGAACAAACTTACCATCAAGAATCGTTATCCCTTGCCTAGAATCAATGATTTGTTTGATCAACTTCGAGGTTCTAGTTATTATTCGAAAATTGATCTAAGGTCCGAGTATCATCAGTTGCGTATTCAGGAAGAAGATATACCGAAGACTGCATTCCAAACTCGATACGGTCACTATGAGTTTCTTGTCATGCCTTTTGGACTAACGAATGCTCCTGCTGTCTTCATGGATTTGATACACCGAGTGTGCAAACCTTATTTGGACAAATTCATGATCGTATTCATTGATGATATTCTTATTTATTCGCGAACCAAAAAGGAGCAAGAAAATCACCTAAGGTTAATTCTCGAGCTCTTGTGGAATGAAAAGTTGTATGCCAAATTCTCCAAGTGTGACTTTTGGATTCGAGAAGTCCACTTTTTGGGCCTGTTGTTAATGAGAAGGGTATACATGTCGATCCTGCAAAAATTGAAGAGATTAAAAATTGGGAAGCACCAAAGACCCCTACCGAGGTGCATCAATTTCTTGGTCTTGCGGGTTATTATAGAAGATTCATTGAGAATTTTTCTAAGATAGAACAATCGTTGACGACGTTAACCCAAAAAGACAGAAGTTTGAATGGACCGATAAACAGGAGTCAGCTTTTCAATTGTTGAAGCAAAAGTTATGTGACGCTCCAATTCTTTCCCTACCTGAAGGTACAGAAGATTTTGTGGTATACTGTGATGCTTCGCATCAAGGTTTAGGTTTTGTGTTAATGCAACATGATAAGGTAATCGCTTCTGCTTCCAGACAGTTGAAAGTCCATGAGAAAAATTACACGACACATGTTTTGGAACTTGGTGCCGTGGTTTTTGCACTAAAAATTTGGAGGCATTATCTCTATGGTACCAAATGCACAATCTTCACTGATCATAAGTCTTTGAAGCATATCTTTGATCCAAAAGAGCAGAAAATGAGGCAAAGACGTTGGGTGGAATTGTTAAATGATTATGATTGTGAAATTAAATACCATCCTGGCAAGGCAAACATTGTAGCAGATGCTTTAAGTCGGAAAGAAAGGGCTAAGCCGTTACATGTTCGTGCATTGGGCTTGACGATCGATACCAATTTGACCGATCCTATTCGTGAAGACCAACGTAACGCGCTAAAACATGAAAACGTGAAAAAGGAAAATATTTGCGGTATGGTTGATTTGTTGGTGTCTAAGACGGATGGAACTTTGTATTTTATGGATCGAGTTTGGGTACCTCCGTGTGGTGGCCTGCGTGAGTTAGTTTTGGATGAAGCTCACAAGTCAAGGTATTCGATATTCATCCTGGAACTGATAAAATGTTCAAAGATCTGAAGGAATTTTATTGGTGGCCATACATTAAACGAGACATTGCGGCTTATGTGGCTCGTTGTCTAACTTGTTCGAAAGTAAAAGCCGAGTATCAAAAGCCATCTGGACTGCTCCAAAAACCTGAAATTCCTAAATGGAAATTGGAGCAAATTTCTATGGATTCTATTACAAAGTTGCCCAAAACATCAAGTGGTCACGACACTATATGGGTAATTGTTGATCGTTTAAACAAAATCCGCTCATTTCTTGCCCATTCGTGAAACTGACAGAATGGGAAAATTGGCTCGTTTGTACATCAAAGAAGTGGTGTCTAGGCATGGAGTGCCTGTATCTATTATTTCGGATCGAGATAGCCGATTCACTTCAAGATTTTGGCGAACATTGCAACATGCTCTGGGTACTCGCTTAGATATGAGTACAACATATCACCCTCAAACTGATGGTCAAAGTGAAAGGACTATTCAGACATTCGAGGACATGTTGCGAGTATGTGAAGTTGATTTTGTTGGTAACTGGGATTCACATTTGCCTCTGGTTGAATTCTCGTATAATAATAGTTATCATTCAAGTATTCTAGCTGCATGTTCGAAGCTCTGTATGGGCGTAAGTGTCGATGTCCATTGTGTTGGGCAGAGGTTGGTGATAAGCAATTAACTGATCGAGAAATTATTCGAGAGACGACCGACAAGATCTTTCTGATAAAAGATCGTTTGAAAGTGGCTCGCGACCGACAGAAAAGCTATGCAGATAATTGGCGTAAGCCCCTAGAATTTGAAGTCAGTGATAAGGTCCTGTTGAAGGTTTCAACCTGGAAGGGTGTAGTTCGTTTTGGAAAGCGCGGGAAGCTAAATCCTAGATATGTTGGCCCCTTCGAAATCTTGGCTAGGATTGGTCCCGTTGCATATAAGCTAAGGTTACCCGAAGAGCTTAATGGAGTACATGATACCTTCCATGTGTCCAACCTAAAAAAGTGTCTCTCGGATGAAACTTTGATCATTCCCGCTAATGAGATTCATGTTGACGATAAGCTTCATTTTTTCGAAGAACCGATAGAAGTAACGGACTGGAAAATTTAAAAGCTCAGGCTTAGCAGAATCAAGTTGGTGAAGTGCGTTGGAACGCAAAGCGTGGACCGGAGTTCACATGGGAAAGGGAATATCAAATGAAGCAGAAATATCCTGCCTTGTTTAAGAAAAAACCTCGAAAGAAGGGCTCAGCCCGAGTTTCGCGAACGAAACTCTTTAAACAGGGGGAGAATGTGACGTTTGGCAAAATTAAGGTAAATCCGTACTTAATTAATATATGTAATTAACTGTTATAAGAAAGAATTAACATCAATTTAAGTATAATTGAGTATTCGGCGTAGCAGAATCAAGTTGGTGAAGTGCGTTGGAACGCAAAGCGTGGACCGGAGTTCACATGGGATAGGGAAGATCAAATGAAGCAGATATATCCTGCCTTGTTTAAGAAAAATCCTCGAAAGAAGGGCTCAGCCCGAGTTTCGCGAACGAAATTCCTTAAAAAGGGGGAGAATGTGACGTTCGGCAAAATTAAGGTAAATCCGTACTTAATTAATATATGTAATTAACTGTTATAAGCAAGAATTAACATCAATTTAAGTATAATGAGTATTTGTAAAATAGCGGAGTCCAATAGATGGCATAGGAATGCCTTAGTTTAATTACAATTGAGAAGGAATCGCATAAGAATAATCTAGTCCGAAACAGACGTTGGTGATTACCCGGCGATAATTAAATAACAGAAAACGATCCCGAATGCCCGGGGATATAAAATTAAGGGTATTTTTATGAAACATAAAGTGTTTTGGAACCCCAAAACTATAAATGAAAACTCCAAATTAAAATCTCCCAGTAGTGAACAAAGTTTGCGTATCGCACCCGATGCGCGTAAAATATATAATTTCACCAAGTAAGAACCTAAATAACTTACCAATACTTAAACTAGGCTATGTTTAAGGGTAACCGAAAGTGAATTATATATCCGGAATAATTCATAATAAGAACGCGATTAAAACCCGAAAAACCCTAACCGAATCGATAAAATCCTAACTAAATTGTTAGGATATGTTTTTGAAATGTGGTAGGACCCACTAAGGCCATTAGGCCGTTTCATGAAAGGTGGCTCAAGCCACCCAAAATCCTCTATTAGACTACAACAAAGTAATAATACTTTATTACTAAATAATAATGTCTAGCATGCTTTCAAGATATATTTTTTTCACTTATCGTTATAAAGGCATAATAATACTTTATTAGACTACAACAACAAAGTAATCCTCATCACCGCCTTAAGGCCAAAGCATTCCATATCCAAAATCCTCTTTTTTTCAACAATTAAACACATAAAAATTACCCTTTCCAACCCATTTTCAAGTGTGTTCAAGTGCTAGGAGCTTAACCCTTGGAAGACACACTAAAACCCCTTCATAATCAAGTGTTTTTGTGACTTCCCTAGCCTTGTGCTAGTAGTAAGTTTCTTAAAACTCATCTTGTTTGTGCTTTGTTTATTTATGTGCTTAACTGGCAAGTTGTTTTTAGGGTGCTTTTAACCAAAGTTTTTAAAACAAGGTTTTGTGTGTTTTATAAAAATGAAATGAAACGTTTACAAAGATTGTCATAAACATGAGTTTTAGGATGGTTGGTGATGTTATTTTGTTACAAAAATATTGTATGTTCTAGTATTTTTTTAGAAGTTGTTTTGGATGAAAAACATAAAGTAACACCTAATACACCTAAAAATGGTTTTGATCATCATATTATGACTATTAGATCTATTTGAACATGAAATATGTGTAACAAAATGTAATGAAGCTAAAATCACAAAAAGTGAAGTTGTAGACTTTAAAAATACAAGTATGAATAAATGGACTCCAAGACTTAAATCAAACATATTACTAGGCTTAAAATGACCATATGAGACTAATAAAAGTGTTGGATGGTGAAAATAACACTCATTGTAAATTTTGACAGGTCAAAGTTTACTAGTTTTAGTAGAAGTTGTCATTTTTATAAGTCTTGGGAATAATATGTAACTTTTGTAAAGTTAGAAGTTTGAAAAGTAACTTTGGAAAGTCCATAGGTGTAAAATGTGATTTTGGAAACTTTATGTTAAAAAAATGTGACTTTGGAAAGTAAAAGGTTAAGAATGAAAAGTTAGATTCTAAAAGGGTTGTTTTTGTAAGGTAAAGAAACTTATACAAACTATTTTATTTTGTGAAGATGATATTTTTATAAAAAGTGTTTTATAAAAATATAAAGTTGCTAAAAGTGTTGGAAAATATAAACACTAATGTTGTTGTAACAAAAATAGTAACTTAAATGACTTGGGATGTTTTATATAAAAATATGCACTTTTACTTTTATGGGGATGTACAAGTGTTGTAAGAATTTTTAGGAATAAAATGTCCAAGTTGATATATTTTCAAAACATATATAAACTAAGAAACCGAGAAAGTGGGCAAAAGTTAATGTGATGAGGTATCGGACTAAGTTTAGAACAAACAAGGTATAAATCGGACAAAAAGTAAATCAGACGGATAAGTATACAAGTATAACTTCTACAAGATACGAGTATACGTTATTGCGGCGATTACGGACTAATTATTCCAAGTAAGAAAATAAGTACATATTTTGTGAACAAATTATATGTATGAATGATTAAGGTTGAAAAATATACATAAACACTTTCCTAAGTGTTGGAAGTAAAATGGGAGAATTTGTAAGAAATAAAATAAGTTAAGTATGTTATTATAAGTATATGTATACTTATGTGAAAAATAAATACTTAACATGAAAAGAATCTCGTTCGACAAGATCTTTGTATATTTATTTTTATGGGCAAATAAATAAATAATAAAAGTTAGTCGAGTAGGAGGATAAAACGAAATATTAATACAAGTTAGTAAATGTATTAATACATTTAAAGATCATCACGTATATGGAAATGGGCAATGATCTAAGCTCGCGGCGACGAAACCAACTAACTTGGTAATTAATATCAACGGTTAAAATATAAGTTAAGTGAAACTTGTAACAGGACAAATCATCACCAACAGACCTAAGACTAGGGTATATTCCTAATTAAACCGTAAGTATAAACGTGGTTTCGGGAGTTGGGGAAAGACAACTTGCCAGTAAGACACGCACTCTGAGACCAGTGCCTTATTAAATTAGGACATGTGTAGGTGGTCTCACACTGGACTTGGCAAAGACTATTTTCTGATTTTGTGACACGTTTGAGGTGAGTTTTCACGGCCCCTTTTCTGTTTAAATGTTTTTAAACTCGGGAGAAATATATGTTAGTAAGAAAGTATTAAATGTGCGGTAACATGTGAATGTATGAAATGGTACATAAGATGGGCACATGGGTAATGGTAAAGTCACATGGGACGTGAAGTCTCCGCAGTTAACCGTAACCATTTATACAAAGTGATGTAGCCATAGAATATGGGGATAGTACTATTGGTTCTTGACGAGACCCACCTCGGTTGATTAGCGATCAACACGGAAGGACCACGGGGTGCAACAATATTCTGAATTAGTTGTTCCCATGTAAACTGCGGGTCAATGAAAAGTAGTCTGGTTTTGGTTATGGGCTCATGAGGAATCCATCGGTATTAAGACTAGCTACCCTAGTGTTATATGTAGCACATTTCTTATTTCGTTATGCGCACTTATTTACAATTGGATGTTAATTTATTTGTGTGACAAAACCTATGAAACTCACCAATATATTTATATATTGACGTTTTCCCTAACATATCTTTCAGGTAACTAAGAATGTGAAAGCGTCCAATGGCTAGGGCGGGCGAAATAACGACGAGAAGGACTTTTGTTAGGGATTTACTAATATTTCCTATGGGATTGGGAAATAGTTAAAAATCCTTATTTTGTTAAAAACTACATTTTGGGACATGTACCTAAACAAAATATTTTCTGCAGTCTAATGAATGTTTATTTTCTAAATTATGTGTTTGTTTAATCTTGGCTATGAAACATTTCTCTTTCGCGTCCACGCCACATGTTTCCGCCGTTGTCGTGGTGTGACAATAAAAGCCTAAACATTTGTTAAAATACTCATTTTGTTATAAAAGCCTAAACATGTGGGCCCCGTTCTGTCCATAATAAAACACACTTTACAAGGAAACGCCCGGGATCTTCGGAGCCGTATGTTTTACAAGTACATATAAATCAATTATAGATCATCACATGCACAAAAAACATGGCCCACATACACTAATACCAGGGTCCACAATGTCAGGTGAACAAATTGTATGATAACAAACAAAAGCATACAACTCACCATTTTCTTGGACAATCATTGTCAGGACGTTAGTTACCTCACATCCCAGCTTCACCAGACCACACGCACTGTCATCAGGTGAGTTTCAAGGCCTCATTTCACTATTTTCCATTTTGGGGGATAAACATGCTCCATTTCTAGTACATTTTATTTTGGTGTGTTATTCTATCATGACTACCATGTGGAACATGAGACATTCGATTCATGAGCTGAACAGTCCTCGTACTTACATGTCACTATAACCATTAGTTATCAAAAGCCATGGAACACTTTAATAGATCTATTGGGTTGACACCACCCCTCTTGGTTAGTCGCTCTAACCGGTTACAAATAAAAGAGTGTTAGTATTCTACTATACATACATTGTCTTTAGTGTAAAATGCACAAGGCACAACATTCAAGATGTTTGTGTGATACCCTGCGATTTCAGGTTATTACTTTAAACTAGACTCTAGTTACTTGTACATACTTTTCATGCATTCTAATTAACTAGGGTTAGTTAGGATGAGTATACGTTGCACAGTTATAGGTAAATAACTGCATGAAATGGTAATTCGGGGAATTACCGACTACGTACACAGGTAGGGAACCCGGAACGTTGGTGACTTGGTGAAATGTGATTATCATAAACTTACATGTTAATATTACGTGCTAATATGTGAATATGTGAACTTACGTGATTAGATGTTAACGGATCGGTAACCGGGACGGGGCGGACCGGGATCCAGATATGTATGACGAACGTTTATGTGCCTTTTTGAATATTAATGTTTAGAATATTAATATTGTAAAGTGGTTAGGGTTATAGAATAAATAAAAACAAAAATCTGAATTTTGGTCATCCCCGCGGAGCGCGTAGGGAAAGGTAAAACCCCCGCAGTCCGCTAGGGGGTGGAATAATCTGGCAATTTTGGAACACCCGCGGTGCGCGGCGAGAATTGTTAATCCGTCCTCGGTCCGCGGCAGAGTGAAATATGTGGAAAACAGAGTCTTTAAAACGATTTTAAACACATGCAACCTCATTATCACAACCCTAATCGCCCTAAACACCTGGTTTACGAAAAATACAAACCCTAATACCTGCTAAGGCCTAAGAACACCATTCGGGAGGCTTGGAGAGCATTCGGTTGGTGATTTTGAAGTGCTTTCGGTATACTACTAAACCTTACATGTTTTAATTACTTCTAATGTGTTTTTAAACATCAAAACCATGTTTGTCTAGGTCTGAAACAGTTTTGTAAAAGTTAAAACTTGGTTTTTATAAAGATTAAAAGGATTAATCATGTTGTTAATTGATGGATATTATAGCTTTGTTTGGTTGAAGGAGCTGGAAGCTTTTAGGTTGGAGAAAAAGCTCTATAGTGAAAAGCTACTAGTACTAGCATTTAAGAAAAAGCTCCTACTAGGTACAAGCTTTTAATGAGTAAATGACATAAATACCCATTCTATTTTAAAAATAAAATAAAAACATTCCTTACAAGCTTTTAATTATGTCCGTTTTAGTCATTTAATACGTTTATTAAAAGCTCCAGCTACTCTCCCAAACACACAAAATATATTTAAAAATCTTCCAGCTTGCAGCTACCAGCTTGCAGCTACACAGCTTCCAGCTTCTAGCCACCAGCTAGCTTTGCCAAACATACCCTATGTGTGTTTGCATGGTTATGCATGTTCTTGAGTTTTAGACTTCTAGGGTTTATGAATGATAATATATGCATGAATCTTGTTAGGTTTTGGTCAGATTATGTCTTGTTGATATTGTATAATGATTGTTGGACATTGTTGATTGATTTTTATGCATAGAAGGTTGATCATAACTAGAGTTTATGCATGATTAGAATCTGGACAGAATGCTTGGGTCGACTTGTAGGGTCTGTTACATGACTTAAAACTAAAAAGTTTGATAATTTCTTTGTATGATTGTAATGTGCATGATCTTAGCTTTCCATAATGGGCAAAACCATCAGACTTG
>JAUTDX010002937.1:0-51339 GCA_030844895.1 Ambrosia x helenae
AATTTATTTTATACTTTGCTTTCATATTATATAGATCACTTATTTACTTATTGGATATTATATGCAAGACATCAGTGGTTTTGTGGATGTAATCAGCAACTGTATGGAAATCAAATAACTAATGTTTTTGGCTTTTGTGTACATCTTTGTATTCATTCAGTCGATACATTATGTTTCAATGTAGTAGCTAATTTGCTTTCATTTTATATTGATCAATTATTTATTGAATGGATATTAATGCAGTCCAACATTGGTGTTCTGTATAGCAATTCCAACATGGTAATTCGAATTTATGTGCTTATTTGATTTCAGTTTATATCTTATATTTCAATGTAATAGGTAATTTGCTTTCATTTTATATTGATCAGTTTATTTATTGAATGAATATTATATGCAGGCCATCATTGGTGTTCTGTATAGCAATTCCAAGCATGGTAATTGAATTTATGTGCTAATTTGATTTCAGTTTATAACTTATATATTTCATTGTATTATTTATTAGGATTTCATTGTATATTGATCAGTTATTTATTGAATGCATCTTATATAGGGCATCATGGTTGTTGTGGATGGCAATTCCAAACATGAGGTGTATTCGATGTTCAAGGTAAATGTTATGTTCTTATTGAAGTTTATAACCGTCCTAGGTCAAACTTCTGTAATGGGAAATGTCTGGTATTACCTTATGGACAAATTGCTGATGAAGCATATTTGTTCATCAGTAGTTCTCGTATTATCTTCAGTAGTTTATGAACAACTGATGGTAATATGTTTATCAACATATTTGTAACTTCTGATGATTATTTTCATCAGTAGTTATTGCATATAATTAATACATTTTATATCATATCAGATGTTTTGTATAGTCCTTACTTTTCTTTTATTTGTTTACTTGTTTTTATTTTGTGTTTTTTTTTGTGGTTATAGTTTGTTTGCGCTACATATTAGTTAAGTCACATAACTTAAATTCAAAAATTTTGTTATGTGAAGGTATTAGTTTTTTTAAATAATAACAACCCACTAAATCGTAACACAACACGGATTATTATAACTACCACGTTTCAAATTGTAGTTGGCTAAAAATCAGGATTACTTAACGGTTTTTTTGTGTTTGTTTGTTTTTATTTTTTTTATATTTTGCCTTTTGTGTTCGACTTTATATATAATCACATGTCACTTAATAGTTTATACGTTTGAAGGTAATAGTATGAAATATAATTTCTTTTAGATGTTGTGGTTGAATTCTGTTTGGTAAGAGTGTCATTCGTGATCAGTCGGATCTGAAAAATGATAAATTGTTTATTGATTCACATAAAACAAAGAATTATACACGGTTTAAGGTAACATTTATTTCATGCATGCATGTTGTATGTTACGTGACTGAGTTAAATGTGTTAATAGTGTTATTAGTATTCTATGATACGCTCATATATGTGTAGTACATATATTATATACATCATTTATTCATCTCCACAAAAACCGTCTGATGCTGGGGATATCGTTTCAAATGGATGTTCTTTAACTATTTAAATTCAAAAGTTTATGGTAAGAGTATATATGATGGTGGTGGTAGTGAAATGTCTAAAAAAGGAAGCTCGTGAAAGAAGATGTATTTGATGGGGATATTGATTCATTTGTAAGTCTTTTTGTTTTTTTTTTTAAATTATTGAGGCTTAACATATATTTATATTTTGCTGAATGGTTAATGTTTTTCATGTTTGTTTTGTATCAGTTTGACTTCACAAACGGCTTATCTGACCTTGAAGTGGATTTTAACCAATCCAAGTATGATAGCATAGATTCGTATTTGACATTTGGTAAATCAAGCGATGATAAGTTGTTAAGCGGGGCAGAAACACATACGAATGTTAGTTATATTTATTATTAATAATTAAGAATAACATATAGCATATGGTGTGGATTATATAATGTACACTTATTTATATAACCTAATTATTATCAGGTTTACACTTATCAAAATGTGGGTGGTTCTTCAAATGAAACAAAATTCGCCCATGGCACATCATTGTTTCCCTGTAGTTCATGCTACGAAAAGGTTGTGTTGTAACTTATACGTGTATGTTTGTTTATCTTAAATTATTTATTTTATTTCTTAAATTGTTTACCTACTTTCCGCAGATTTTGATTCCTATATATCCCATGTGGTACTCATTATACCATATATATAAGATCCATCTGTATAGATATCACCATCTACATCCAGAAAGCCGTATGCTTTGGAAGAAGCTTGTACAGTTTGGGAAGGGTTTTTGATTGATAAAAAAGAAGAATATATATATATATATATATATATATATATATAAAGTTTTGTTTAGATCCGTACGTTTTACAGATTCAACAAACGGATGGAAAACTTGGCTACTTGGAAATGGACTGATGTCATTGATGTTGATCTTTTAGATGATAAGGATTGTTAATTTTATAAATAAGTAGATTACCTATCATACTATGTTTAGTTTCTATATTATGTGGTACTTTGGGTTTATTATTATTTTTGTTATATGTATTTTGGTGTTTTATTTTATGTCTTCATGTATATTCCGTCGAGCCTTTTTTTTCACTTATATGATTTTTTTCACTTATATGATACGAATGAACCTATTATCTCTCTCTAAACTCCAATCTCTATACCACTATGGATGGCAGTGTGCTTAATATGGATCGAAAATACCCGACAAAACAGAACAATAATAACGGTTCTGGCGAGATATAGACGCACCACTCGTGAGCCTCGTTGAGCAGAATAAAGTAACACTGATTCTCGATACAGACACACCACGAGAACAAGAGTTAGACGTCCAAGATCACCTTCTAAAACCTGCCAAATCTTAGAATAGCAATGGAACAAATTACCCTCTGGTTGCAGAGAATAAAATTTAGAAAACTCAAAACTGATTTCTCATTTCTCATTTTCCAGTACATAATGAAAGAAAGAAATAATGCTAACACATTACCACCCACGTTTCCTACACTTGTGGAATTTCAAACTAATGCTTTGACAATTTCAGAAAAAAAAAAATAATCTAGAACTAGAAAAATAAAAACAGATAACATGTGTGGAACAAAACGTGGGGGCTTCAACAGCAATTAAGTGTCTGATGGATCCAATTGGGCCAAACTAACCCACTTCTAAACTGGGTCCTGGTGATAGTAGGTTGTGGGCCGGGTCTTGCCTATCAACTATTCTCCTACATTCGAGTATTATGCTTCACACCAGTTTCATATCTTCTTAATATTCTCAAAAACTCATCAATATAAAATCGGTAATAAATGGTTTTTTTTATATTTTGTGATGCTAAATTGAATCATATTAAGTTTTATGTTTTATTTAATCTCCATATAAGTTTAACATGAGTTAAAATTTTATTAATAAAGATATCTTCAACACATGATGTGTTCACACGATCATTGCAACATATTTATAAAAAATATATATATAATTTGGGTAAAATAATTAATTTTAACAAATTGATAAGTATCTCCAATGTTAACGCCTAACCTTAAACAATGTATAACTCTAATATTATAGAATTCATTTTTACTGGTTTGAACATAAGTGATGACTTGTCTATACATGAATAATGATAACCTGGACACTTTATGTTTTTTTCCTGTATGAACAAAACTCCACAAAAAATAGTCGTTTTTAAGCGTCATGTAGGATTAACCCTTTCCAAATATATATATATATATTATTATACCCCGGGAGCGTCCCGAGGTTAAAAAATCTAATATGACATATCAATTTTTACATACGAAATAGACTAATGCGCTTTATAGTTACATGTAGGAAAGCTTCGGGTAGCACCTAATCCAAAACAATTAACAATGTATCTCCAATATTAACGTCTAACTTAAAACAATGTACAACTTCAATTCTAACACATGTTGTAAATAGAATTCATATTTACTGGTTTGAACATAATTAATGACTTGCCTATATTGATTAATTAAATAACCTGAACACTTTGTGTTTTTTTCCTGTATGAACAAAAACACACAAAAAAATAGTTGTTTTTTTCTTTGTTTTTATATAGCACTATGGTACTCATTGGAAAAATAATAAAACGCCCGTTAATTTGGGTCGTTTTTTTTCTCCGTTTTTTATATAGCACTAAGGTACTCGTTGGAAAGATAATAAAACGCTCGTTAATTTGGTGTAATTTTTTTCTTTAAAAAATCTCGTATATAATAAGATATTAACGTTTAAAATTATTGGAGGAAACATGAGAGAAATAAATCTAATTTTGTTTTTAATTTTTTTTTCCTAAAATATCTCAATGCCACATGACATCTTTAATGACACTCTCAAAAGAGAGAATGACTATATAAATGCATTATATGATTTAGCCCTTTAAAATATATATAATATATAATAATATAAATTCAGTTTCAAATTATATTTCACTAGATTATTACCCCGGAACGTCCCGGGGTTGAAAAATCTAATGTGACTTATTAATTTTACATATGAAATAGAATGATGCGCTTTACAGTTACATGCATGAAAGCTTCGGGTAGCAGCTAACCTAAAACAATTAAAAATATATCTTCAATGTTAACACCTAACCTTAAACAATGTATAACTTAAATATTAATATCTAACCTAAAACAATGTATAACTCTAATGCTAACGCATGTTGAAAATAGAATTCTTATTTACTGAATTGAACATAATTAGTGACTTGCCTATACATGATTAATGATTTACCTAAACACTTTGTGTTTTTTTTCCTGTTTGAACAAAACCCAACAAAAAATAGTCGTTTTTTTCTCCGTTTTTTTATATAGCACTATGGTACTCGTTGGAAAGATAATAAAACGCTTGTTAATTTGGTGTAATTTTTTTCTTTAAAAAATCTTGTATATAAAAGATATTAACGTTTAAAATTATGGGAGGAAACATAAGAGAGAAAAATCTAATTTTATTTTTAAATTATTTTTTTTCCTAAAATATCTCAATGCCACATGGGATGACACATGGCACACTCAAGGAGAGGAATGCATCTTTAAGTGCCATGTCATTAAAATGGTTTTGGTTTATTATATGTACTAGCTTATACCCGGGAGCGTCCCGGGTTGAGAAATCTAAGTGAAGTGAATAAATTAGAAGTATTTAAACTATAAAAAATGGCACCTGCTAATATATGATTAATGAATGTTGTTGTTGTTATTATTATTATTATTTTTATTATTATTATTTTAAACAAACCTCTGCAATAAGTTATCATATTTAATATATATAAACTGGTAATGGGTCGGGTATCACCTAATCCCAGGCCGACCCAAACTCACAATTTTTTTTAAACTAATTCCAAATCTGACACAATACCTGTCGGGTTACAAAAAATAGTCCGTTTTTTTCCTCCGTTTTTTATATAGCACTATGATACTCGTTGGAAAGATAATAAAACGCTCGTTAATTTGGTGTAATTTTTTTCATTAAAAATCTCGTATATAAAAAATATTAACATTTAAAAGTTATGAGAGGAAACATGAGAGAAAATAATAAAGTTTTAATATTTACATTTAGTAGATTAGGTATTTAATAGATTATGTTAAATCATATTTAAAACCATATTTATTCTTTTTTTTAATTGGTCTAGAGTTGCCACATCACATCCTATGTGGCATCTCTTAAAAGAGAGATTGCTTAATATTATGACATGTCATTAAAAATGCTTTGGTTTATTATATGTATAGATTCAATTCAATTTTCTCTTACGTTCGTACAGATACCTTAACAAAAACTGAAATGATGCTAACTAAAAACGATCGGTACCTACATCATTTTAAAAGACAATTTCGGTAAAATTAAACATAACCATCGTAAATAAGTTTTAAAATTTTGTAACACATCTATATATATAAGGCTACCCGGTGAACAAACATATCCCCACCCCCGTCCCACCCATTTTCCCCCGTCCCCCACCTGCACACCCCACGGATGCCCCGTCCCAACCCAGCCCCGTCCCCCCGTCTCCCCCAGACGCCTAGGACGGACCAATGAGGTTTGAGATAATTATTATTTTTTTTGTTTTTCAAAATCCCAACGGCTAGTTAACGGCTCTTTTTTTTTATTTTTTTTTTCAATTCCATCTATAAATATTATACCATTTATCCACCCATATCCACTCCATCTCATTCTAAACCTTGTATTTTATAGGGAAATTGGATTGTATCGCACTCAACTATTTGGGATTGGCCGATAACGCACTGAACTATAAAAATGATCACAACGCACTGAACTTTAAACCTCTTGGATTGTGTCACACTATGGCTGTGTTTGACCAGGTCAAGAACCACTAAAACGATTACTTAGTGATAAAGAGGGTTAAAACGATTACTTAATGACAAATTAATACAATTAACACATATGGATTCTTCCATTTAGACCTTGTCAAACATAGCCTTAGTGTGACACAATCCAAGAGGTTTAAAGTTCAGTGCGTTGGTGATCAATTTTATAGTTCAGTGCGTTATCGGCCAATAACAAATAGTTGAGTGCGATACAATCCAATTTCCCTATTTTATATAAAGTTCCTACCTTTTTTATAAAAAAACTCATGGATCCTTTCCACCAATTTAACAAGACCCGAATCAACCTAACCCGAATAACCCTTTCACCACACCCGGTTACACACCCGTCATTGATCCACCCATATCGCAAACCGTTCCAATATTGCCGCATGCGGCTCAAATGCTTCAACACCCGGCGGCTTATGCCCAATTACACCCGGTAAAACTACATGCAAATGCAACATTATATGAACCTAGCAAGCCAAGCGGGTTTTACATCACACTTTTCACCACACTTTTCACCACAATCACAAGCAACTACACCTATCGGCACATCACAACCAACTACACCTATCGGCACATCACAACCCACTACACCTATGGAAACATCACACCCCGTTGACGATGAGAACGAAACCGATGAGGAGATAGTTGCCGAAACCCAAGAGACCCCATCGACCCAAAAAGGAAAAGGGAAGCGCAAAGGAAAACAACGAGATCCAGGACCGGGACGTGGTAAACCGGTTCAAGGAGTCGCGCAACCATGGTCCGATGTTGAAGAGGAAGCCTTGGCTAAGGCTTGGCTCGCGGCTTCAAAACGCCCGACAGTTGGTAAAAATTTTAAAACTTGTGCAAAATATATATTTGTGTATTTATTTTTTACGAAAAAATATATATGTTTATTTATTTTTTTTAAAAAAGCCGATTATATATATATATATGTGTATTTATTTTTTCCGAAAATATATATGTTCATAGGTACCGCCCAAGTGTTGAGGCCTTTAGGGAGACGGCCAACGATTTTTTTCATAAGTATATGCAAGCTAAGCCGTATCGACAAAACGACGCTTTTTAGCTCGAAATGGAGAAAGTTGAATGCGGATTGTGGTAAATTCAATGGAATTTACAACCGTATTAAGGCCAAACCGCCTAGTGGATGGAATGAGCAAATGATTTTTGAAAAAGCGATGGCGGACTATAAAACCGAAACGAAAAGAAATTTCTCGATGATACGGGCTTGGCAGGTTTTGAAGGATGAACAAAAATGGGCGGGGGTTCGAAACGAGGTTGAACGGGCCAAACGAAAAAACCAAAGCTAAGAAAGCAGGCCCGTCCGTTCCAATCAACATTGATATGAACGACGAGCCCAATTATGAAGAACCAATTTATGTGGAGGAGGAACGCCCCCCAGGTTTATAAATTTATAGTTTTTTTTATATAATTTGTTCGTTTATTTTTTATACTATAAAATGTTTGCGTTTTTTATCTAGGTCGGGATAAAGCTCGAAAGGAAGTTGGCGGCAGGAAAGAAAGCGGTGGGGTCGAGTAGCACGAGCGGGAGCGCTTCAAAGCTTGATAAATTAACCGAAGCTATGGAAGTTTTCAACAGAGCTAACGAAGAAAAAATAAAGCTCAAGAAGGAAAAGATTCGGTTGATTGATGAATCGAAGGCGGTGAAAGAGTGGAAAATTATGGAGGCGGATCTCTCGAAGTATCCCGAAGAACGACGCGGCCCGTTGAAGAAGTTGCAAGACAAGTTTCTTGCAAAATGGAAGTAGTTTTATTTGTTTTTAGTAAATCGTATGTTATTTTTAAGTATGTTTGTTTTTTTAATTTTAGGATGCTTTTGTAATTTTTATTTTTATAATTTAGTATTTATTTGAACATTATTTTATTTACTTATTACTTTTTTAAAATTAATAAAAATAATATTAGAAAACAAAAAAAATATATTAAATGCTTGAGACATGGGGTTGTTCATGTCTGCACACCACACCCATGTCTCAGACACCACCTAAGTGATGTGGCAGCCTACGTGGCACTGAGACATGAGGTTTTTCATGTCTGCCCACCTTATAGCCTAATAAAAGAAAGCAATTTTAATGACATGGCATTTAAGAAGACATTTTCCTCTTTGAGTGTGCCATGTGTCATGCCATGTGGCAAATTAAAAAAAACAAATAATAATATAAAACAATCTACTAAAATTAAATTGAGATATTTTAGGAAAAAATAATTTAAAAACAAATTTAAATTTTTCTCTCTTATGTTTCCTCCCATAATTTTTAAACGTTAATATTTTTTTATGTACTAGATTTTTTAAAGAAACAAATTACACCAAATTAACAAGCGTTTTATTATCTTTCCAACGAGTACCATAGTTAGGGGTGTCTTTCGGGTAATTTTATCGGGTTTCGGGTTTTTCGGGTCGGGTTTTTCGGGTTATCAAAGAGTTATATTAAATTTGCAATTTACATTGTTTCTTTTGCTCTTATCATATCGATATCGATAATATAGAGATTTGACAATATTTTGAATATGGAACATATCCATAAATTATTAGGAATTGAATATGCTGAATGAATATTATCAAAGAGTTATATTAAATTTGGTAACGAATATCAAGTAAAAGTGGAATATAAGTGCTACTTTCAAATGGAATATATATAATAACGGAAGTTTCTCGGGTTTCTCGGGTGCACCCGAATCCCATATATTATATCCATTAACCAAACCGTTTAACTTCAATCGGGTTCGGTTTTACAATTTATCGGGTTCGGGTACTTCGGAAATGGTAATTTCTCGGGTCGGGTGGTATCGGGTCGGGTTCGGTTATCGGGTTTCGGGTAAAATAACACCCCTAACCATAGTGCTATATAAAAAACGGAGAAAAAAACGACTATTTTTTGTGGGGTTTCGTTCATATAGGAAAAAAAACACAAAGTGTTCAGGTTATTCATTAATCATGTTTTTCTTTTAAACTAGGTTCTTATATACGATGTTGAAATTCAGCCCAATCGCCATGCTTTCATTGAAATTTTACTCTTCTAAAGATGCATAGGTATACTTCATCAAGAGAAGCTAGGAGAAAAAATCGCGCAACACTGCAACACATGGTGTCACCTTATAGCAAGGTTATTTTTTTATTTGTTTAATTACAAGAGTAATAATTATTACTATTAGTATTAGTATTATTAGAATTGTTATATTTTTCAACCCCGGGACGCTCCCGGGATATATATAATAAACTAAAGCCATTTTAATGACATGGCATTCAAAGAGAGCATTTTCCCCATTGAGTGTGCCATGTGTCATCCCATGTGGCAAAGACTTTATTTTAGGAAAATAATAATTTAAAAACAAAATTAAATTTTTCTCTTTAATGTTTACTTCTATAACTTTTAAACGTTAATATCTTTTATATACGAGATTTTTTTTTAAAAAAAAATTACACCAAATTAACGAGCGTTTTATTATCTTTCCAACGAATACCATAGTGCAATATAAAAAACGAGAAAAAAACGACTATTTTTTGTGTGGTTTTGTTCATACAGGAAAAAACACAAAGCGTTCAGGTTATTCATTAATCATGTATAGGCAAGTTATTAATTATGTTCAAACCAGTAAATATGAATTTTATTTACAACATGTGTTAGCATTGGAGTTGTACATTGTTTTAGGTTAGCTTTTAATATTAGAGTTATACATTGTTTAAGGTTATACACTAACATTGGAGATACATTGTTAATTGTTTTAGGTTAAGTGCTACCCGAAGCTTTCCTACATGTAACTGTAAAGCGCATCATTCTATTTCATCTGTAAAATAGATATCATATTAGATTTCTCAACCCCGGACGTTCCCGGGTATAATCTAGTATATGTTTAAAAAAAATTTGGATAATAATCCTAGACTAGATGGGAGTCTCTTTCTAAATGGATAATGTTTTAGTACTATATGACTTTTCGTGTACGTGTCGATAACCTATACAATCAATTTTGGCCACGTATTTTGACTTCCACAGATTTGAGTTTTTGTGAGACGAAAGCATGACTACATATCCAATGACAAATCCACGTCATCATTGTACCAAACTTCAAACATTATCCAATTATTAATTATTAATAAAAAAAACACATGTATATATAGTCTGAACAAACTATAAAAGGATCTAGCTAACTTGATTCCTTTCTAAATTCTAAATTTTTATATAAAAGTCAAATTCACTATTTTTCTATAATTAAATCTAGGTTTACATTTCGACATGAAAACCTGTATTTCGTGCTACATGAGCCGAAGCTGTTTCGAGCCCATGTAACATCTTGATGACGTCTACTGTGTCATCAAGATAATATTTAGCCATACTAGGCTTTTGGCCCTACGTGCAAGCAAATACTTCAGCAATCTCACTACCGATAGAACTTGAGATTTTCTCAAACATGTCTTCATCTGATTGGTCGTCACCTATGCACAACACGAAATCCGGTGGTCTTCCATTGCTTTGCATAGTTGTGACAAGTCGATCCACCACGACACCCTTACTCACCCCCTATATTTAATACATACATGATTATACAAATTATATTATTTGAATACTAACTTATTCTACCTCATTGTATTAGCGGCTAACATGTTATACACTTAAAGTTTAAGCTTTTTTTTACCTGTGGGTTAACCTCTACGATTTGTTGACCTCGTTTCACTACAACTGGCTCGTTAGCAAGTACGCTCTCGAGATGATCAAGCAACTCTTTAGCCTGCCATGTCCCGAAGTCGGGATCGGCTTCGGCATGATGCCATACCAACGCGCTTTCTTTGGGCTCGATAAAAGATCCGTCCGTCGCTTCGGTGTAATGCTCCATCACCGGCAACGCCACCTTCTTCCACCCTACATCGACCACAGACGAACAAGACTCCCAACCTGACTCCCCGTTCCACCTACATTTATCGAAAAATTGTCAGAAAACTATAAACCGAAACTAAAACGAAATGAAAGAGTTTACCTAGTGAAGTAACCGTGTTCCGCGGACAAACCTAGTTTTTTACACGAATCGAACCATGGGCCTAGCGAATCTTTCCCTCGACCACTCACGATAAAAACGACGTTTTTTGGATCGTTTGACAGGTTGTTTAATATCGCGATAACTTCTTTACTAGGCGCTTTATCAACCAATCCGCGTGGCATCACGGTACCATCATAATCAAGCAATATTAATCGACTATTCGTCTTGCTATAAGACGACACAATGTGTTCAACCGATAATTTCCTAAAGTTGGGACCGAGAGCCACGACACGAAAGTTTAAGCCGAACCCGACACCCCAACACCGTTTGTGAAAATGCTCCCTACACGCGCCCGCTCGAGATCTTGATCGAAAACTTTTAGCCCAATAGGCAACGTCGTGAGAACTAACATACTTATAATGCTTTTCGTGTCGCATTTCCTTCTCTCGTTCGGGCATCGTGATCGCTAAATACATAGCCTCGGTGACCGACTCTATATTCCATGGGTTGACCCGGATCGCACCACTTAACGATGGTGAACACCCGATGAACTCCGATACTATAATAACACTCTTTTTTCGCTTTCGGGCTAATAACACTCTTTTTCGCTTTCGGGCTTTCTTCGGGTTCTTTCACGACCAACACTTTATCCAAATCACGGTTACTTTGTCTAGACACGGTGTACTTATACGGTACCAAGTTCATCCCATCTCGAACCGCATTCACAATCACACATTCGGCTATCGAATAGTACGCAACCTTATCGTGCGTTGACACGGGGCCGGTTATAAACACTATCGGCTCATACCCGTCTTTCGAAAACTTACGGTTAACCTCCCGAGCCACACTTTGCATCTCATCTTCCAACTCTAAAACGTCTTGACCCCGGCTCCGAGCCGGTTCAAGATCTGGACCAAAACCACCAAACCCCTTAAAACCGGATAATCATCCAAAAGCTTCCCAAACGCTTCAAACTTCAAACTAACCCCTTTAAACATATCCATATCATCAACCCCTAAAACCACCATTTTCCCCTCATACCGCTGCGAAAGTTCTCTAACTTTCGCAGCGGTTTCCAAGGAGGACTTAACCGACTCAATCTGACCCATATCGATCCCAATCGGTAAAATCTTAATACTAACCGTTCGACCGTAATATCTAACCCAATGTACCCCCTTTTGGACTTATAATCCAATCCCAACATCCGACTACAACACGATAAAAAATGTCGCGCGTAATCAACGTATGGAACCCGATCAAATCGCAATTCAAAAGCGCCCGAAGCACCTCGTCTCGAACCGGCAACGTTCGATAAATCTCGGACGAAGGAAACGGGCTATGCAAAAAAAACCCGACCCGGATCCGATGAAACGGTTTTCTTAAAAAAGTGGGCATAAACCATCAAATGATAATCATGTATCCAAACGTAATCTTCATCCGGGTTAATCACCTCCATCACCTTATCCGCGAAAACCTTGTTCGCGCTAACGTACGCCTTCCACAAAACCCGGTCGAACCGGACCCCTTGTTTCCGGGTCACGGTAACATGTAATGAAACATGGGCCATAAATAATGTTTACAAAACCCATGATAATATTTATTTAAAATCTCCAACGGTAAAAAAGTGGGGACACAGTTGAACTTATCAAATAATATTTGACCCACTTCTTCTTGATCAACCGGGTCAATCTCAACCGGTAATGACCCACATATATACACTCAATTCCGGGTCGTAACCCGGTTTTCAACTGTAAGACTACGGAATCCGGGTCGGATTCAAATACCCATTTTGCTCAATTCTGGGTCGAACCGGGCTTTTACGGTAATTGATTAGAAACAATAATCCGCCGACCCGAAACAGAGGAAACAGGGGAAACAGAGTATGGAGCGAAAAACCGGTATTCGGTTTCTTCGAAATCGGAGATGATACTGGGAACAGTCATGAGTCTTGGGATACGAGGGGATTCAATTACGCAGGAATAATCGTCAAGATTGAGGAGATTAAAGGAAGATATTGAAGACATTGAATAATAGTGAAATTAAGGTATTGGGATAGAATTGAGTGGGAATTGAGGGGTTATAGGGTGTGGAGTGTGTTGATTGAATATGGGATGGTGGGTTTACAGAGAATTTCATGGAAGATGGTGGTGATAGAGAGAGGATAAGGACGAAGAAGCAGAGAGACCGACTTTAGTTGGCTGAATCAATGAAAAGCTATAAATAGATATGATAATAATTGTGTGTATATATTATATTTTTTATTATTACTTTTTGGGAATTTGTTTTATTGTTATTTTATTTATTGGGTATTTGAAAAGTAATAAGATTTTTTTCAACGGTAAACGAAACTAATACCCGAATATCTAGGGACGTCTGCTTCTTGAATGAAAGCTCCTCATACGTTTGGGTTTACTAATTGCGCTGGGGTAGTCTAAGCCCGTAAGTTTCTTAACCGGGAAAAAACGCTCGTCAGAAGGTCGCTACAGTAAAACTCGTATTGAATCAGATTCGTATTTGAGAACTTTCAAACCCAATCTCTCACCCTCGTTTCCCTATGATTATATTTTAGAAGAGAGGTAAATAAAATAGAAGTCATGAAACTTGATTTCAATGTTTTGTGGACAATTTGTACAATAATATAATGGATTTTGTATATACGATTTTATTTACTATATATAACAGAGAGTGATATATGTTGAAAATTGTAAAAATCTTTTTATCTTATATGACGTGGAGGCGGTTTCGATCACATATGCGAGCATGAAAGATAATCAGTATGTCGTCATTCCCTTGACCTTTAACTCATTCGACTCTTTGCTGCTGGAGGTGGTTCGGTTCTTGGCAAGAATAAAGCGGTTGTTTTCAGTAAATTAAGGTTTTTTTTATCTAGAAAGGATGACGACGCAGTTTGTTGTCCGTCTACCTGCTATCCAGGGGCGGATGTATAGTTTGATGAGGGATGGCGCCCGTTACCCCTCAACTTTCCTGCGTAGTGTAAATTTTTACGCATTTTAATGTTTTTTTTTGTATTGCGTTACCCATAAAAATTATGTAACGTTACCTCTCAATTTTTTTTTAAAACCCAACACACCCTCAAAGTTTTTAATATAAGCCTAACATAAAAATAGATAGAAGCTTAAAGACTATAACGCATTCCATTTGTAATTTATAAATTAAAATATACATGCTCATTGACCCTAGTTAAAGTATTGAATAGGAGTGCAAACGAGCCAAAAAACTCGCAAGCTAGTCAAGATTGGCTTAATAAAAAGTTTGAAACAAGCCGAGTCCTTATTGAGCCCGAGCCGAACTTGAGCTTAAGCTTAAAACAAAGCTCGTTTATTTTTTTGAGCACGAGTACGAGTCTGGCATGTGAAGCTCGCCAGGCTCATAATATTAGTTTTATTAATATTTTATATTATTTACCGTTAATTTAAAGTAGTTTAATAAACGACTCTAGCCGAGCTTTTCACTTATCAAGTTCGCGAGCCTAAACGAGTCTATTATTTATATAATTTTTATTTAATATATTAATTAATAAATATTAAACGAGTCGAGCTCGAGCTTGAGATACTACCAACAAGCCGAGCCGAGCTTTTCACCTATCGAGCCTGCGAGCCTAAACTATATTAAGTAAAACATAATAAACGAGTCGAGCTCGAACTTGAGACATTACCAACGAGCCAAACTCGAGCTCGGGCTTGGCTCGTTCGCACCCCTAGTTTTGAACGAGTAAAAATAAAAGAAAAGAATCAAGAGTGGGGAAAAAAAGAAGCAACAGAGAACTTGATCCCCACCCATTAATAGTTATCACTCTAATCGGATAAACGACATAAGAAGATTATATCTTGTTAGAAAGGTTTTTTCAACCACGGGGTCATCAATTTAAACGGACAAGCTATCCTAATGGCCAGTGAAGTGTTGATGTAAAATGTTTTGATAAATCATTGGTTAGAATATAACGCTAAACAAGAAAAAATATATTGCTTATGAAAGTATGTTAAAAAAACAAAATTGAACATTATTTATTACCGTGTTTTAATTTTTGTTTCCTTTACATTGTATGAAATGATTTAGTACGGTAAAAAAATTAAAACGTTACTCCTGAAGTTTAAGTCTAGATCCGCCACTGCTGCTATCCTTATGTAATTTGCTCTTAAAAGTGCTCTCTCTAAAAAACGGCGATTAGGCTTTTCCTCCGAAGATGTCGGGAAGAGACAGGTTCAAGCAGGATACTTGTATGATGTGCCTTTCAAGAAGGGTAGGGTAATCGTCATCAGCATTACGAGAAGGAGAAGGATCCAGGGGTGAAGTTTTTTCGTTTCCAACCTTCTAGAGAGGTGTGCTTCTTCAGATCTGGTTAGGGTTTTCAAAGAGTACGGTGACGTCAAGGTACGTATATTGCAAGAAAGTATGATCGATTAGGGAAACGATTCAGATTCGTTACGTTCGGTAAAGGCAGAAACATGAATGATCTGGAGTCCTCGTTGAAAGACGTATGGATTGGATCCTATAAATTGTTTATTGTCCCGGCTAGATTTGTAGATGGCAAAGAGGTTCCAAGAAAGGAGAAAAGGAGTGGCAGCCAGCTAAGGGTAAGGGTAGGCAAGGAGATGATTCGGAGGAGGTCTGTGTTAATCAAGCGGATCCTACGGATGTTATTATGGATGATAGGAGGTCTTTCAAAGATACCTTACTTAACAAGGAGCCGGAGATTATAAACGAAGAGTTGGAGATAATTGTGGATCCTAATACAGTGGCGTTCGGGGAATGGTTTGATCGTGTCATTATTGCTCACTTGAAGAGTTGGAGGCTTTAACGTCTTTGCGATCTTGGCTGCGGAATATATGTCATGATGATGTAGAGATTAAGTACGTTGGCGGCCTTTGTGTTTTTTTGGTGTTCGATAATAGGGATGCTAAGAATGAGTTTACGTCTAAAAAGGATGCATGGGGAGCCTACGTAAATACTATTGAGGAGTGGTACGGTCAAACGTTCAAGGTTCAAAGGATTGCATGGATTAAAATCCATGGAGTTCCATTGAGCCTATCTTGTTCAAAGGTTTTCGATGATGTTGCATCTAGATTTGGTGAGGTCATACAACCAGCTATGTTTCCAGAGGAAGATGGGGACCTTTCTGTTGCTTGTGTTGGTATACTTCGATCAAAAACTGATAGGGTGAATCAGCAAGTTAAGGTTAAATGGAAGTCTTCTGTATTTCAAGTGCTGGTTGAGGAAGAATTGGCAGAGTGGATCTCTGATTGCCTGGTGAATAAGGAAGAGGAAGACACGGGTTTAGAGGAGACGGTTCCGGAAGTTAATCAGGCTGTAGATGAGGGGATCGATCTAAATGTTGAACAAATGGATATGAATCAGGTTATGGAATCGGTGCAAGGTACTAATGACGGGATACACATCAGTGATAATGAGAAGCAAGGCGCCAAAGAGTCGGCCATTAAAAAAAGAAAGGGTTTTTGTAGGAAGAAAGGGAATCGTAATAAATCGGTTTCGCCGGGTGGTAACGATAGACCGAAAAAAAGACAACGTGATGGTGAGGATTTGTTCGATTTGGATCGGTTTATTTATACGGTGAATGAAGGACAACACGCTTTGGAGAAGGAGGTAGTCCCAGTTTCGGAAGTTTGTCGTGATCAGGGAGGTAGCTTGGAGAATTTTAATGGTGTGGGCATAGGGGTTGGCTGTGATATAGTTGATAATTCTCATGTGTTGCATGATGGGATGGGGGAGAATGTTGAGGTGAATATAGAAACGGATGCTACTGTGTCTCTAGCTAATGATTTGGGAGTAAAAAACATGGATAAATTTTCTAAAGCGTTGGCTCAGGTAATCGCTAACGAAGGTGTTCAAGTTGTTGGTCAATGAATTTCCTCTCTATCAATATCCGTGGACTGGGCAATGACGAAAAGGTACTTGGATTCGTAAACTTAGAATCGCTAATGAAATTGGTTTTATTATGCTTCAGGAGACACAGTTTGCGTCTCTTGAAGGTTTCGATCTTGGTAAATTCTGGGGGCAAGGGGTTATGATTGTGACTGGGTTGAGGCGACGGGCAGGTCGGGTGGGTTGGTGTCTATATGGGATCCGAAAAGATTTTCGGTTTCATATGTAAGCAAAAACCGGTATTTCTTATATATTCGTGGTGTGTCTTTTGATGATGGGAAGGAGTTTACGGTGGTTAATGTTTACGCTCCCCAAAGGCTTAGGGATAAACGGGTTTTGTGGGCCGAGCTAGATGGTATTATTTCTCAAGACTCTGCGTTTTGGGTGGTTGCGGTGACTTTAATTGTGTTCGTGATCGGACAGAAAGATGGAATTCTAAATTTAATGCTTTGGTTTCTAATGAATTTAATGATTTTATTGATAAGGTGCAGTTGCACGAGTTCGCTTTAAAAGGGAGGAAGTTCACATTTGTGTCTGGGAATAAGTGTAGCCGTATAGATCGTATGCTTGTGTCTTGGAATTTTGTAAATGAATGGCCTAATGCGGAGTATCGGGCTCTGGCGAGGGAGAATCGGATCATTGCCCTTTAGTGTTAAAAATTGAAGCTCGGAATTTTGGGCCTAAACCTTTTAGATTCTTTAATTCTTGGCTTCAAAGGGACGGTCTTAGCGGCGTGGTTGAGAAGGTGTGCTCGGAGGTGGTGGATCATAATTCGGCTCAGGTGGGTTTAATGAGGAAACTTCGTTGCTTGAAGAATAGTATCATTGAGTGGAAGAAGGGCTGGTCGATTAAAGAGGCGGAGGAGGAAATTAATTTACAGGCTGAGATTCGTGATTTAGATGAGCTAGTCGATGAGAGGGACTTGACGGAAGCGGAACTATGGGTGTTTGATGAAGCTAAGAAACGGTTTAGAGAGTTGGGAGATTTCAAAAAGAAAGATATTAAACAAAAGGCTCGTATCCGTTGGGCGTGGGAGGGGGATGAAAACACGAGATTCTTTCATGGTTGTCTCAATATGAGAAGGGTGGTTAACAACATTCTGGGTATAAATGTAGATGGCAAGTGGATATTTAAGCCTTCCGAAGTGAAAAAAGAAGTATATAATTTTTTTTAGAAACCGGTTCGTTGAAGATATGGCTGATCGGCCATTGTTGGAGGGTTACGGGATCAAAAGTCTTTCCGACATTGAAGCCGAATGCTTGGTGGGTGCGTTTAACGAAGCAGAGATTAAAGCGGCGGTGTTTGATTGTGGGATCGATAAGGCGCCGGTCCGGATGGATTCAATTTCCGGTTTATTAAGAGGTTTTGGCCACTTTTTGCTAATGATTTTGTTAAGGTTTTGCAGGAATTTTTTGAGATAGGCCAGATTAATCGTGGAGTGGCATCCTCGTTTATAACGCTTATTCCTAAAGTTAAAGACCCGGTGGGTCTGAACGAGTACCGCCCTACTACCTTGATTAGGTGATTAGTAAAGTGATCTCTAAAGTCCTTGCTAATCGCCTTAAAAAGGTGATGAGTAGTATTATTCACGAGACGCAATCGACTTTCCTTTCTGGGAGATTTATTCTAGACGGGCCGCTTATTATTAACGAGGTGTATGCATGGGCTAAAAAGACGGGGAAAGAGTTATTTTTCTTCAAGATTGATTTCGAGAAAGCCTACGACAACGTTAATTGGGGATTCTTGATCTCCATTATGAAGCAAATGAATTTTCCGAATAGATGGTGTAAATGGATTGAAGGCGTCCTTTGTTCGGCTCGGGCATCGGTTCTAGTGAATGGGGTCGCCTACTTTCGAATTTAGTTGCGGGAAAGGTATTAGACAAGGCGATCCTATATCTCCTTTTCTTTTCTTGATCGTTATGGAGGGGTTGTCGTCTTTGATTAGAATGGCTTGTGATAAAGGTTTGTTCAAAGGTGTTCATTTGACTAATGGTCTTATTATTTCACATCTTCTATATGCCGATGATGCTCTTGTTATGGGTGAATGGTCGCAAAGTAATCTAAATGTTTTGAAGAGGATTCTTCGTATCTTTCACATGTGTTCGGGCCTTCGTATAAACTTGCATAAATCAAACTGTTCGGAATCGGAAAGAGCTCGGAGGATATTGTTACCGGGCGCCACGGGGATGGGGTGTAAATCGGGTGATTTCCCATTCAAATACTTGGGTATTATGGTTGGAGCAAACATGAACCGTATTTCTAATTGGGACTCGATTGTTGATATATTCAAAAAGCGTCTATCTTCGTGGAAAGCTAATGTGGTATCGATGGCGGGTAGGGTGACCCTTATCAAGGCGGTCTTGGAGAGTTTACCGACGTATTATTTTTCGTTGTACAAGGCTCCGGTGGCGGTAATTAACAAGTTGGAGATTATCATTAAGAGATTCCTATGGGGCGGATGCGATGAAAAAAATAAAATTCATTGGGTCGCTTGGGATAGGGTGACGAAGAGTATTAAGGAAGGAGGGTTGTGGTTAGCTAAATTAGAAGATAATAAACTATGCGCTGCTGCTTAAGTGGCTTTGGAGATATCGAATAGAAGACGTACGGAGCGTTGTGGAGAAAGGTGGTGGACGCTATACACGGTTCAAGTAGAAGATGGGAGACTATTCAATGTAATAATCGCTTCGCGGCATGGTCTAGGCTGGTTAAAGCAGGTTATAAACTGAAAGTCGATGGAAATAGGTTTGTTAATTTGATAAAAGGGGAGGTGGGTGACGGTTCGAAACTAAAGTTCTGGATCGACCCTTGGCTTACCACGGAACCATTAAAGGTTAAATTTCCCAGGTTGTTCCGCTTGGATGGTAATAAACGATGCAGTGTAGCCGATCGAATTTCTGAACGTAACGGGTCAGCTCTTATAAGTTGGAACTGGAAGCAATATCCGAGCACTCAGCTGGAAATAGCTGAGCTTATTCAGTGTCATCGGGACTTGTCGAGTGTCAATCTTAGTACCGAGAAGATTGCTGGATTTGGTCTCAACACCCTAACGAAGGATACACGGTAAAAGAAGCTCGGAAGTGGATGAAAGGGAATAATCTATCCGGGAACAATCTCATTTATAAATGGTGTACATGGGTGCCGGGTAAATGCAATTTATTCATGTGGAGAGCTAGTTTTGGATAGGATCCCTACCAAGGAAGCTCTTCGGTGTCGCAATATAAATGTGGGTGATGGCTTGTGTGGTTTATGTAATGATCTAGACGAGACGGTGGATCATTTGTTCTCCCGGTTGCAGGGTTGCTTGTGGCGTTTGGGATGCTATAGGGTCTTGGTGCAAGGTTCCTCGTTCTTCGTGTTTTCTTTTTATGACGTAATTCATGCTTTAGATGATTTTCCTTATACTACTAAGAAGAAGGAGCTCTTTTACGGTATCATTTCCATTTCTTGCTGGCTTATTTGGAAGGCAAGGAACGATAAGATTTTCAATGGAGTGGATGTTAATGTCGTTCGCATTGTCTCGGATGTGAAGTCATTGGCGTATCTTTGGTTCAAGAGTAGACATAAGGAGGGTTCGATTGAGTGAAGAAATTGGTGTAATTTTGATGTTCCATTGATGTAATCTTTTTCCGTGTTCGGCGGTCTCTATCTTAGAGATCGTTGTCGCGGGTTGTGTTTTAATGAAATTCGCCTTCCAAAAAAAAATGTAATTTGCTCTTTATATATTAAAAATTAAAATTTGTGAATAAAAAAAAACATATATGTTGAAAACCGTAAAAATCGCTATTTAATTTAATAAATTAATTATTATGTATGTGGATTTTAGATGTTCGGGATTTGTTTTCTCAAGTGTGGTATTGATACTATTTTGTCTAAACTAGTAAATTACACCCGTGCTACGCACGGGGATATACGAAAGACATATCGATGCGACTACGTATTACATATAACACAAATTGATAAGTCTATTCATTTGTTTTAGACGGAATTTAAAAACCCTCTTCGCTACAAACTACCGATAAATGAAACTTTAATGATCTACTCGTATAATCGAACCCACAAATGAAGATTATTAGTTAAAAAAAAACAATTTAGAATAAAGGATTCAAACAGTTAATGTTCAAAAGCAAAGCTTCTTTGAAAATAGCAAGTCACGATAAGAAAATATGGATTCCCCTTAAAAATAAACCCCCCTCCGTCACAGAAGCTTTGTGAAAACCCACACACACCAGTCAATTGTAATTTAATTCAAGTGGCTCTATAGTCTATATTTCATTCCGTAATTCCTAATTCATGTTTATGTTTGACACACACCAGTTTATTTAATCCTTTAGGAATGTATATGATTTTTATATCCATGAATGTGTTAACTTTGGTGCTTTCCCTACCACCGTTGTGAAGGAGCTGACGGCCGCACTACGGCGGCGTAGCCACACTCCGGCCCAAACCCACCACCAAATTCATAATCCTCGACAGTCCACTCCTCCATCAACAAACCAGATATCACCACCCTCCGCCTCCATTTCATCCTCCTCTCTCGCCTTCTCCTCCCTTCTCTGTCATCACCACACAATGTCGTGACTGAACCACTACTGCCGGCGTCTAGCCATTCCCAACAAAGCGAGTGATGCAGCTGTGGCGGTCGTGATGGAACAGACGACGACGGAGATGGAGGACGAAACAGTGGTGGTGGTGGTGACGGAAAAAGACGAAAGCGGTGGAGATACAGTCAGAACGGTGGAGCAGAGCGAGGGAAAAAAGGAAAGTAAGGTCGACGAATCGGTGGCTGGCACGTGGCGGTGACACTGTTCCCTAACGTGTTTTGCTTTAATATATAGAGTAATATGTGTATAACTAGCTGATTATCTCGGGAGGGTCCCGAGGTTAAAAAATATAACCATTCTAATAATACTAATACTAATACTAATAACTATTACTCTTGTAATTAAATAAATAAAAAAATAATCTTGCTATAAGGTGACACAATGTGTTGCAGTGTTGCACGATTCTTTCTCCTAGCTTCTGTTGATGAAGTATATCTATCCATCTTTAGAAGAGTAAAATTCCAATGATAGCATGACGATTGGGCTGAATTTCAACATCGTAGATAAGAAGCTGGTTTAAAAGAAAAAACATGATTAATGAATAACTTGAACACTTGTGATTTTTGTTTCCTGTATGAACGAAGCCCCACAAAAAAAATAGTCATTTTTTTCTCCGTTTTTTATATAGCACTATGGTACTCGTTGGAAAGATAATAAAACGCTCGTTAATTTGGTGTAATTTTTTCTTTAAAAAATCTCGTATATAAAAGATATTAATGTTTAAAATTTATGGGAGTAAATATGAGAGAGAAAAAATTAATTTTTTTTTAATTTTTTTTCCTAAACTAACTCAATCTCTTTTAGGGTTTTTATCTTTTTCTTTTTTTTTTTTCTTAAAAAATCAAAAATAATTCAAAATCATTAAAATCTTTCAATTATAATGCCACGTGACAGTTTCATGAAGAGGTTAAAAGCACCATTGCACGCCACGTCAGCAACGTTCAATTCTTTTATATATATTATTATTATAATAGATAATAGATGCATATGCGCTATATACGCTTATGCATATTGATATGTTAAAATAAAAATTTAGGTGAGAAGATTATGTTCGAGAAAAAGTGATTAGGATAGTGATATAAACAACTTTTTCCGAATATATCTTTTCCAGTGAATCACATAACGCATATTGGTCATTGTGATTTTTAACATAATTTTTTTTAGTAATTAGGACAGTGATGGATCTAGAAATTAATTTCAGTAGTAACGTTATTTATTATTTTTATTTTAGTAGTAACGTTTTCAAAATATCGTAAAAAAAACACAAATTTTCCACTACGCACGCGGAGTTGAGTAGAAACGAACGCGACACCTAGCTTCAAGCTAGGTCCGTCCCTGAATTAGGATGTATACGATGACACTTACAAAGAGAGTGGGTAATCGGTTATATAGTTGTCTTACGACAGTTGTAACATTACTAGCATTTTTATGGCTTTGACAGTTTTTGTTTAAAATCGGTTAGAAATTACGATTACTAATGCCCCTCTATATACGATAAACACAATTTAGACAAATATAATAAAACTTGCAATGTAACTTTAGAAAAAAAAAAAAAAAAAGAAGACGACATTTTACTTTAGAAATATTGAGGGCATTAATTATTCTATATGTTGGATAAAGAAAATGTTTTAACTGTTTTTTTTAACTAGAAGGTTTGGCATTTCGCCCTTGGTTTACTATTCCGCCGACGGATAGCATTTAATATATATAGTAATTTAAGATAATTAGCCGTTATCTCATTTCTGTTTGTCTACACGAGAGAGGCTATTGTACAAAGGCTCCTTAAAATACAAAGTGTAAGAAAGAATCCTGACCGTCGATCTGCATTTTAATCACACATCATCCTAAATTAATTACCATGCGTGTTTTTAGCTTCAGTTAACAAGAGAAGGGCAAATTAGACAAATTCCGAGTATAATAATTTGAATTTTTTTTAATAATCGCGCCCAAATCGTCTCATTTATGGACAGTTATCATCAATTGCTATAATCGTGGAATTCACAAAATTTAAAACTAAAAAAAAAATCATACTTTGTAAACCAAAAAAAAAAAACAGAGCATTCATCAAACGAAGAAGAAATGAAAACCTAAAATTACGTTTGTATGAAACAGGTGAAACAAGAGAACGAATGAGCTTGTTCGTGCGTTTGATGAAAGTTATAAAGGCGTTTTTCAGTTCTTCATTGATTTTAATGATTTCACATGTTCATGTTGTTAAAACGCACTTAGTAATATCATAAAACGCACTTACATGTTGATGATATTTAACTTACAATGTAAAAACATAAAACGCACTTGGTGATATCATAAAACGCACTTACATGTTGATGATAATTAAGTTACAATGTAAAAACATAAAACGCACTTAGTGATATCATAAAACACACTTATATAAAACACACTCAGTGATATCATAAAACGCACTCAGTGAAAACGCATTCACTGATATCATAAAACGCACTTACATAAAAGCATAAAACGCACTCAGTAATATCTACAATGTAAAACCGTTATCTATCTGTCTCTGTTCATCCCTGAACTTTTTTTTCTTCTTCGTTGGATGAATGCTCTGTTTTTTTTTTGTTTACAGCGTATGATTTCTTCTTCGTTTGACGAATGCTCTGTTTTTTTTTACAGATTTTCTTCGTTTGATGAATGCTCTTTTTTTTTGTTTACGGAGTATGATTTCTTTAGATCTGATACACAATTAAACATCACAATAAGATTACGATTAGTTGAAAATAAAAAAACAGAGTAACCTAACCAAACATGACGATCAACTCTTCAATTGAATATGAATGTCGAAAAAATTTTGATCGACAGATGTACTGTGATTTAGATTTTTCAATAAGGTAACAAATAATGATGGAATATTGTGAAATGAGTTATAAAAATTTTGAATTCGGATTTAACGATAAAACAAAGAATCTATTATTACGTGATTAAATGAGGGATGGAAAAGTCTATATTACCCTTGAATTGGCTTCAGATGTTATAACCGCCAAGTTACACGTGGCCACTTTTGGTGGCTTCCTACACGTTGTAGGTTAAGGTACTTTGTACCAAATACTTTCTCTTGTCTACACTGCATCATAGTGGGTACTGAATAGTTTGTTTACACTGTATCATAGTTGGTTCACATCCCATTCACCTCAGGGGTGCAGAAAAAACCGAAAACCAAATAAAACTGGAAAACTAACCCATAACCGTAACAAAAAAAAAACCGATCCGAATAATGAATTTGGTGTTTGGTTTGTTTTTAACCGAAGCCGGATTGTTAATTCGATGTTTGGTTTAGTTTTTGGTTCCATTGTTTTAATGTGCTTTATTTGGTTATTCGGATAACCGAATAAACCGGTAAACAAATAATTATTAAATAAAATAATAATATTTAATAAGTCATATATAATATATAAGCCCAAATATTAAATCTAAGCCCAACCCAAAATAAACCCACTTATTTCTATGATTGTTTGTGTTTGTGTGTAGGACTATTTTCCGGATTTGTTTGTTTTATTTTGCTTTTAAACTTTCTTTTACAATATATTGTGTGGTTTGATTTTTTGGTTTATATTAATTGCTAACTTTCTATTCAGATTTCGGAACACAAAGGTATATAAGTTAGAGAATAAAAGAACTTTGGTTCAATTCGGTTGAAATTGGTTTGGTTCGGTTTTGGTTTAGGGTACAAAATTTTGAAAACCGAATAAATTGAACTGAATAAACCAAGTAAACCATAAACCGAACCAATAAACACCCCTAATTCTCCTTCTCTATCAACATAATTTTTTTAAAAAACACACTTTTCTCAAAAATATGTTTATTTTTCAAAAACCTCACACATCTCATCCTCCATCTCTATCTTTATCATACTCACAAACACTTATTTTATAATTAATCTATTTATTATTTACTGGGTTGAAATGATTAGTGATTTGGCTATACATGATTAATAAATTATCTAAATACATTGTGTTTTTTTTTCTGTGTGAACAAACACCCACAAAAAAGTCATTTTTTTCCGTTTTTTTATACAACACAATGGTATTCGTTGGAAAGATAATAAAATGCTCGTTAATTTAGTGCAATTTTTTCTTTGAAAAATCTGTATATAAAAGTCATTAACGTTTTAAAAATTATAGAGGGAAACATGAGAGAGAGACT
The DNA here is from genome assembly GCA_030844895.1 of Ambrosia x helenae. NCBI lineage: Eukaryota > Viridiplantae > Streptophyta > Magnoliopsida > Asterales > Asteraceae > Ambrosia > Ambrosia x helenae. Next base: position 25,994 of record JAUTDX010002937.1, read on the forward strand.
TTTGAAGGGAAATAAAGGGGTTGCCACCTGGCACACTCAAGATGGGAGGATTACCTCATTGAGCGTCATGTCAGCTTTAGTACTTTCTTTTATTAATATATATATATATATATATATATATATATATATGCTTAGTTTTTTATATAAAATTTTTATATATAAAAAATCTAAAGGAAGACTGATGTGTGAAATGTGTGATAAATATATATTAAGTCCAATTAATTTCAAAACAAGTTTTAAAAGGGAAATACCCACTAAACCACACACTACCAGCAAGTGTACCGGTCGAAAGTAGTAAAGTAAATAAGTCCGAGTATCGAACCGTGGACACAGTAATAGCGGCTCTCGGTACTAAACTTTTGTCGAGTCCTAGTCTAAAATATTGAAGTGATGGTGTTTAATTAAATTACTAAAAATATATAAAATTAAAGTAAATAAACTGCAAATAACTCAACCAAAGCAACGAACAAGTAGAACTAGATGAAATCAAATAATGAGAAAATGGCTACCTAGGTAAGAATCAAGGTGACTGACTTATAGCTCTCGGGATTGGATAAATGGTTTTGGTTACCGGGATCTTAAGATACACTAAACTAGACCAACACTGGAACGCGAATCACTCTCCAACATGTCGCAATACTGAATCTAGGGAAGTGTGTAAACTCACCGGTCTCAGGTTCAGATTACCTCTCGGTCTCTCCAAACTATGCTAAGGTATCCTAAATCTGAATGTCCTCTCGGCCCCCTCAGAAACAATACATCCGGGATGTGTAAGGGATGCAAGGGATAGTTATTCTAACAGGTTTCTAACACAAGATGCTAACAAAACAGGCACGCTGGGGGTGACTCACTCTCGTGCAGACCACGGTCCCGAATACCTACTAAGCTAGACACACTGACACCTAATCTCCTCTCGGTTTCAAGGGTGGTAGAATGCTAAATTACCGAATAATTAATTAAATTGTTTCTAGGGTTTACTACGTCTAGCAACCACTAAATATATCAAAAACACCAAGGCTAAGATACTTACAAAACCCTAGATCAAAAGATACAAAATCAATTAAACTAGAATTAAGCGAAACAAATATTAATATTCAGATATCAAGCACGCATATACAAAAGAAACCTTATTAGAGAACCTTTACCAAAACATTATCCAAAACATAATATAGATCCAACCCGAACACTATTATTCAATTGTCACCCATCATCAATACCTAGGTAGCACTAAAAGTTTAGCTACTCATAGTCATGGAAAGTGATGAAAACATAGGTTCAAAATAATAATAAAACATAGTATCAAGTTGTTGAAAACACAAAGTAATCATAACTCAAAACTAGTGTTTTAGATAAACGAACCGAAGCCTTCACTAATGGTTCCAAGCCTTACTCTCCTTGAAAGATCCTCTCAAAATTCCTTACCTTTTTTCGTGAATTCACAAATCACCATTTTGGGCTTAGGGCCTTTTCTTTTATTTTATTTTTTTTGTTTTGTTTTTACGTATTATTATTATTATTATTATTATTATTATTATTATTATTATTATTATTATTAGTAGTAGTAGTAGTAGTGGTGGTAGTAGTAGTGGTAGTGGTAGTAGTAGTGGTAGTGGTAGTAGTGGTAGTAGTGGTAAGTAGTAGTAGTAGTGGTAGTAGTAGTAGTAGTGGTAGTAGTAGTAGTAGTAGTAGGTAGTAGTAGTAGTAGTAGGTAGTAGTAGTAGTAGTAGGTAGTCGTAGTAGTAGTAGGTAGTCGTAGTAGTAGTAGGTAGTCGTAGTAGTAGTAGTAGGTAGTCGTAGTAGTAGTAGTAGGTAGTCGTAGTAGTAGTAGTAGGTAGTCGTAGTAGTAGTAGTAGTAGTCGTAGTAGTAGTAGGTAGTCGTAGTAGTAGTAGTAGTAGTCGTAGTAGTAGTAGTAGTAGTAGTCGTAGTTAGTAGTAGGTAGTCGTAGTAGTAGTAGTAGTAGTCGTAGTAGTAGTAGGTAGTCGTAGTAGTAGTAGTAGTCGTAGTAGTAGTAGTAGTAGTCGTAGGAGTAGTAGGTAGTCGTAGTCGTAGTAGTAGTAGTAGTCGTAGTAGTAGTTAGTAGGTAGTAGTCGTAGTAGGTATCGTAGTAGTAGTAGTAGGTAGTCGTAGTAGTAGTAGTAGGTAGTGTAGTAGTAGGTAGTCGTAGTAGTAGGTAGTAGTAGTAGGTAGTAGTAGTAGTAGTAGTAGGTAGTAGTAGGTATAGTAGGTAGTAGGTAGTAGGTAGTATAGTCGTAGTAGTCGTAGTAGTCGTAGTAGTAGTAGTAGTAGTCATAGTAGTAGTCGTAGTAGTCGTAGTAGTAGTGCTGTGCTGCTGCTGCTTGCTAGCAGCAGCAGCTGCTCGCAGCAGCAGCTTGCAGCAGCAGCTGGTTTAAAAAATATTTTGTTGGGTTGATAACTTGCGTTTTGTTGAGGGTATACTTGCGTTTTTAGAAACGCAAGTTATACCTAATAAGATGACTGATAAAACGCAAGTTATAAATGCTAAAACACAAGTTATACATGCTAAAACGCAAGTTGTATATGATAAAACGCATATTTATACATGAACTTTGAAGTCGTATAACCTCTTTAAATCTGCAGATACAAAACCTTATATTAGTATATATCTCTCGGGAAAAACAGATTGGCATTATGTCCACAGAATACATCAGATTTTGAATTAGTGTCGCTGCTTAATATCTCTACGGCTGATAGCATAAGACATTTTCCACTAGTTGTTTTGCATATGGAAGACCACTGAGAAACAATAACAAGTAACTAGATTATCATAAGATACTATACTAGTTGTATCTATTTCTGGAATTGTGGATATGCATAAATAAACGAATAGCTTACTTTTTCGGCCACCATCAATAAGGATGCCACCACAGAGAAGGAAGTATAGTTCTTCTTGTGCTGTTGAGGGTATACTTGCGTTTTAAAAACTTAAGTTATACCTGATAAGACGACCTAATAAAACGACATAATAAAACACAAGTTATACCTGATAAGAAAAAGATGCAAATTATATTTGATAAGAAACGCAAGTTATACTTGATAAAAATGCAAGTTATCAACTCAGCAATTTTTTTTTTTTGAAAAAGTATAGCAATAGGGTATGCAAATGAAAGAGGATAAGAAACTTGTTTTTATGGTGTATTTTTTTTTTTTTAAAAAATAATGCCGTATGAAAAAGTTATGGACGTTTAAAAATTTGGGGTGGAAACTCAACAATGGTAGGTTATACCTATTTGTCCTTCTCGTTCTCTTTGGAAAATCCAACGTATATATTCACAATTTTTATCATATCTATTGATTAATTTAAATCAACAGCCCAAAATCCTTCTTATCCTTTTTAGGTTAAGGTTCTTTCTACTATAAACTTTCTCAAAAAAATTAATACCTTTAGGCCACAAGGAAAACTGGGTCTTGAACTATCGCGCACCTTGCCAATCATACGAGGCTAAGAAAAAAACACATACAAATTTCTCGAATCCCTCAAGTCCCTCTCCTCTTTACCATTCTTAGTTTCTCCACCGCCACGATCCTCAGTTGTGGCACATGATCACACCTCCTTCTACCACTACCTATGGTTTTAAACATCTATCTACCGCTCTATCACTCCGTTACTTGTACGTACGTTATTCAAGCTTTAATGGGTAGGGATAGTAAAAAAACACGAGCCCGACGGGTATACCCGAAACCCGAAGCATTTGGGATGGGTTACCCGATACCCGACGGGTATGGGACGGGTTTGGTATTGAAAAAAAACCTTTCGCGGGTATGGGACGGGTATGGTATTAGGTGATGCCCGACCCGATTACCTGAAACTAAATACCCGTCTACCCGAAATATTTACCCGAATACTTTTAAGTTTTATATATATCTTTTCTTAACTATTTTTGGTAATGTTTCATTTTAATAGATTCATTATTTGAAGAATAAACTTTTCGTCTAAAATATATATTCTAATAACATTATTATTTATATTTATATGCTATGAAATATATAAATAGTTTTCAAAATTCAAACGATAATATATATTTACATATTAAATGTTTCAAAGATTATTATGGTGATGATAATATATATGTTACTTATTACAATTTCATATACTCTAGATTTCTTAAAACATAAGACTATAAAAGAAAATAAAAATATTTATATACATGCAAATACCAACGGGTATACCCGATACCCGCTGGTATGCTCTATGCCCGATGGGTAATACCTGACAAAAACCTGACGGGTAATGGGACGGGTATGGTATGAGATTTTATAACGGGTATGGGTATGGGTATGGGTATGGTATTAGCCAAACCCGACCCATACCGACCCGTTGCCATCCCTATTAATGGGTTTGTAGACATCGGCAGCACGTTCATCTTAAGTAACAAGTTTTAATGGGTTTGTAAACATCGGCCATTAATCATCCATTTTTCTTCTACGAACTATTCAACTCATTTCTTTAATTTCCTAAAAATGGTCCTAAAGTTAAAATGGTCCTAAAGTTTTCAAAATACACAACGTTACCGACGACTTTGAAGAGGATTTACTTGGTTATAATTCAAATATGGGTGGGTACAAAGAGGTGACCAAAACGTCATCTAGATGAATATACCAGGGTCGGCCCTGAAAATTCAGGTGCTCGGGCCGAGCTACAAAAATTATGCCCTTAATCTTAGCTTTAGGCCTAAACGAAATAAATAATGTGAACTATTTTTTTAAAGCTACGATTAAAGTAATATCAAACTGATGGATCAAATTTTATTTCTCACTTAGGTTGTAGTCTAACGGTAGAGGGAACAAACCCTCTTTGTGAAAGTTGGGAGTTCGAATCCCACAAAGTATGAAAATATAATGGGTGAAAGTTTGTAAGTTTGAACTCGCAACCTTCATGCTAAGGGGAGGGGCGTGCTACAACAGGGGCAAGCTCCACACTTGTTAACTTTTTCGATTTACACATCTATATCTATAGTACATAACTAGTGGAACTGCCCGCACATTGCCACGGATGATTATGTTTTTCCGTTGCACGTGCAACGACTTTCACATAATTTATTTTGAAATCAATTTGCGACACAGACAATTTGCAACGTTCATAAATCAAAACTCATAACAAATAAACTCCCAACAAATAATCTCAACTTTATAATTTGTTGGAAAATAATGTTTCACGATCTTCATAACATACTTGGATCAAATGCAGCATGACCAATGTCTACCTCAGTTTCCCCAAGGATCACACTTTTCCCTACTCAACCTTACATCAATTTACTAATCGGGTTTTAAAAAGAAAAATAAAACGGAGGGGTTCTTTGATAAAAATAGTTTTTGAAAAAGGTTTTGGTTTTGTATAATAAAAAGATAAAAATAGTATAGTAGTATATTATGCATATCTCGGGGTCCTTTGATTTAATAGTTATGTTTATTATTAGAGTTAATAATTTAAGGTAGTTAATTTTGTGAGGAAGACGAGAGGGATCTTGAAGTGTTGACTCCTTAAAAGAAGCGGAGGCTACTACTACGTAGAATGCTAAACCTCTTTAGGGTGCGTCCACCTGGGGTCTCCGAAGGGCCTCGCGTATAGCGGGCTCCTCAAACCGCGGTCAAGTATCTGGTCTTCGAACTCATCTTCTTCTTAAAACGGAGGCTTCACTTACGACCTGGAACACCGTACACCTCGTCTTAGCTCTCGCGTTTCGTACCGAAGGGTCTCGCCTAGGGTCATTTCCAAGTAGGTCAACAACGAATCCCCATTGGTTAACGATGCTAGGATCGAAGGATCTCTCTTACAGTTGATATCAGGAGACCGTACCCCCATTGGTTAACGGCGTTGTACTAACGAGAAACTAGATAAAGAATCCATTATTTGTTTATCTTTTACGTGACACTTTAATATTTAGTGACCAGTTAAATATAAAGTTTGTTGAATCAATGATAACTTAATTACCCAACCCTTAACCTCCCGAACTGGATGACACCCTTGATAATGGTGGCACATAATCCTAAAGGCGTGCAATCCGAAGATCACTGGTGCGCCCGTAGGGAAACCTCTCTTTACCAAGAAGATCATCCAATCATCTGGTAAGTACCAAAAATGTGTCACTCAGATCTGGTCCACTTCAGAAGCCATTGCTTAAACCCGGTTCGGATATCAGAAGCTCGAAGGATCTGTATCACTACCGGTTTCCTCGCCTTGGATCTAGTTCGGGACTACCAGAAGCTGATTATACCTCCAGCTATTTAATTAAGTTAATCAATAATTATTTTATATTTTCGGATGAGCTCACAAGTGCATGGGCTATTACACACCATGGGTACGCTCATGAGTTCTCCTAATAAGTTAATATTGATTTTAGGTTTAAGTTATCATCAATGGAAATCTGTCACAAAGGTAAACAAATAAGGATTAGAAGAATATAACAACACAAATAACTAAAAATAAAACTACTAGTAATAATAATAAAAGTCTACAAATCAAGTGGGTTCATGATGATAGAAAGATACAACCATAAAACATGATCAACAGAAGAACATGGCTGCTCATAGACAAGCTATTCCACCTCCAAGTGATATGTAACTCTCTTGATCCTCACGACCTCGATAATTATTGCATAACTACTCTATGATCCTCTTCTTGGCCAAGCCGATCAAGGTAGGACGAGGCCTAACCATTGAGGAATGTTAGGATGGCCAGAAGGCCTCCCACAAGACCCCAAGATCTCTGGAAGAAGCTTGTTACGGCGAAGGGTCGTTGTTTCTGGCTCCATGATTGACCATGCTGCAATGGTGACGTGGGGTGTGATGGATTTGATGTGGGGTTAAGGTTACAGATGCGTTTTTGAGAATTTTCTCCGCGTCCGTGTCTTCTCGCGAACCTCTCTTGACATTCTTCACCAACTGCGTGAGCTGTCCGGACTTTAGTGCATTCTCAATCTCCATCTTCAGGCTGTAACAATTGTCTGTTACGTGAACATAATCTTCATGGTATTCACAATATTTTGTTGTATGGATATGTTTCCGCTTGTAGCTCAGCTCCTTTGGTTTCTTGAATTGTATTTGTTCAGTTTAGAAGACTTGGGATGGTGTTTTCGTTAGCGGCGTCCAATCATAGTTTTTCTTAGATTGCCCCTTCTGATCCCGCAGGTGTTTATTGCTCAAGTAATGGCAAGCGTCTTCAGAAGAAAAGTACTTTCCTTCCTGCGCTGCGCCAGAGAATCTTGTCCACATGGACTGGTTCTGTTTGCCTTTGCTAATGGATCTAGCATTGTTGCTATTGCTATGTTAGAAGCTTCGCGCTTGTTCGAAGGAGCACTCCCAGGCAGCAAAAATCTTGGCTATCTCGATCAATTTCTCCCAAGAAGTTGGGATACCGTCTTTCCTGGTGAGGCACTTCATCAACTCTTCACTACGGACTCCCTGAATGAATCATACACGCGTAAGCTCTTATCCGCATCCTATTTGCAATGCCTCCTTGTTGTCGCGGACTATATAGTCCTTTACGTTTCATTATCCTTCCTTACGCATAAAAGATGTGAGCCTTATCCTTCTTATACTTGCTCAAATGTGAGAAGGCGTTAGAGAATTTCTTGATTAGATCATCAAAAACCTCAATGCTGCATGCAGGGAGATTTTCATACCACACTTGGCCGCGCCAGTTAGCGTTTGAGCGAATAATTGGCACCATACCTAGACCGGCCACACCACGGAACTGCTAGCGCATTCAAATGCGTGCAAATGATCATCAGGATCACGCAACCCGTCATACTTCCCGATGCTGTTAGGAAGCTTCGCACCCTGTGGAATTGGCGCTAATGCAATGTGCGTGCATAATTTAGACCTTTCTGCAAAGGCTTTTGGACTGTAGGGCCTGAAGTCATCATCTTTGTGGGTGTGTGTACTCGCCACAGATCTGGAATTTTGTTTATAACTTAGATCATAGTTTCCCTCGTCATCTGATTCTTCGTAGCTGTCGGGTTCATCATCCAGACTGACATAGCCCTAATCACGAATATTTCTACCACGACCTCCGCTACGCACCGTCGACGAGGTCCCCTGACAAGATGGTTACCACGACCCTGTATTCCGTAACTCAGGGCCTTCTGAGTGTCTTTATTCGCCTTTTCATGACTATCCTTTGGTATTTTGCGACAGTCTTGGCGTTTTCTCTGGCAAGCCTATCATCTGGATTTGAAAGATCTTGATCCGTTTCCTTGTTACGACGGGGTTGATCATCCTGGTCGTTGGCAGTAAAGTTGAATGACAAATTAGGTGCTTTTTGGGCTACCTTCTTTGTCATTGTTTCTGGAGTCACATTATCGATATCCTCGATAACAGGGGTATCAGTAATGGCATGGCTGGCCGTAAAAATACAAGTGTTTTGTTCCATAGATAGCAGTTTGAAAGATTGAAGCTGAGATGGATGGCGCCAATGAAGAAACAAATAGTCATACCTCATGCGAATTACTTCCATTCGGGCTACCGGAGCATATATTTCATTATAATCTACTCCTTCAATCTGTCAGAACTCTTGAACAACTAAGCGAGCTTTGTTGCGAACAACAACACCTCGGTCACCTTTATTGCATTTGAAAACCCACTTCGTTCCAATCTTTTTTGCACCTTTTGGAAGATCAACTAGATCCTACACACCTATTTTTTGGAACTGAATGAGCTCATCCTGCATTGCTTTAATCCATGGTTCTTCCCTTAGTGCCTCATTTGCGTGGTTTGGTTTGCGAGACATATAAGGCAAAGGACCAATCGTTCTATGCACTGGATTCTGTTATCTTGGAATATAGAGCCATTGCACTTGACCTAAGCTGCCCACGTGTAGTTACCCACTTTATGTATTACCAATGACGTATTACAAAGGGAGTTTGTCGTAGATCCTAAATTCAGGATGAGATGGGACACCTTACTACATACGGTACTTTGATAGATCAATGCGGAAATTTAACACGAGAGCACCAGAAGAAGATGGTCTAGCATCAGTAGTTTTCATTGTACCACTTGTACCTGCAGAAATTCCGTTAGTATTACATGTGGTGTTGACAAACCCTGATGGATTGGAAAAATTCATTGGATCAGCTGGCAATTCTGAAAGCACTTCAGGGGATCAACAAAATCATCATCATCTGATGAAGTTGCATCATGTTCCTAGGAAGCTTCCATAAACATCTCATCTTCTTCAGTATTCCCGACTGCTGTAGAAACTACTGGGTCAGAAGGAGCTGCAACTGGAGAAATTGTGATATGACGCACTAGTGATGAGCTAGGAGTATTTTCCCATTCATAATACACCTGAGCTACAACTTCTTCTACAACACTATTGAGACAAATTCCTCAAATAAGCTTGAATAGTCGAAGATCCGATCGGGTCCTACACCTTGGGGATTAGTTGTGTATCTCTGAACATCAACATTCATCCATTCTTCAACACACCTTATTCAAGTATTCCAAACCCTCTTTTTGGGAAGTGGCATACATGACAAAGAAACCTTCATCTTTCTCTCCGTATTTTGCATTGTTAATGAACATAGTACAAGGAGCATCAAATAGTTCTAGAAATTCAAGATTAGGTTGCAAAGATTAAGAAGCTCATAACTGGTCTTACCAAACTTTTTTACTGTTAGGACTCTATTTAATGTATAACATGCGCAGTGAATAGCTTCATTCCAGAACATCACGGGGAGTTTTGAGTTAGCCAACATAGTCCTAGCAACCTCAATCAAGGTCAGATTCTTTCTTTTAGCAACACCGTTTTGCTGCAGGGTGTAAGGTGCACTGAATTCCTGACAAATACCTCTTTCTGAACAGAAAGATCCTATTGCTTGATTCTTGAATTCAGTCTCATTATCACTACGAATCTTGCGGATCTTCAACTTTTACAGAGATTCGAGCTTATGGAGCATAACTTGCATATTTGCAAATGTCTCACTTTTCTGATTCATGCATACCACCCAAGAGAAACGCGAATAATCATCTGTAATAACCAAATAGTACAGATCACCACAATAACTCTTACTCTTCAATGGACTAAAAAAAAAAATCCTTGTGAAGTCTTTCAAGTGCAGTCGACAGCGAATTAAGTTTCTTCTTGGGATGAGGGTTCTTCTTCTGCTTACCCTTCTTGCAGCTGACACAGAAGTCATTTAGATGGAAATGTTTGACCAAGACACCATCTACCAAGCCATTTTTGACTAACTGGTTTATTTTGCGAAGGTGGATGTGTTCATGTGTCCGTGCCACATTATCGATTCCTTCTCAGTAACTTTTGACAAAAAACATGTCACTTGGGCAAATTTTGTAATTGTTTGGCTCATATCCAGAACATAAAAATTGTTCACCTTTGGAGCAGACATAATGACCCACTCCTCAGGTATCACGAATCCTGGATTTAGAATAAAGCATGTAGTGTCATTGAAGATCACATAAAATGTGTTATCACAAATCTGTGACACACTCCGCAGATTATGATCGATTTGTTTCACATAGTTGATTTTATCAAACCTCATAATTCCATTAGACATACATCCTCTTTTGTGATGTATCTCTCTTTGTTTCTAGCAAAAGCAACATATCCTCCATTGATATTCTTGATTTTAAATAGGAGAGATAAGTCACACGTCATGTTCCTGGATGCCCCACTATCAACAATCCAAAGATTGCTAATAGCCCCTATGGTGACACCCTGCATAAACATTCAAAGTTTAGTTGGAAAGGGGTACCCAAGCTTTTATGATCTTGGGTTGTCCATCAGCATCAAGCATTGAAATCTCCATCCAATTGCCTGATCGTGTTGGGGTAGCATTCAAAATAATCGAATCTTTTGGTGCTTTGCTTAAACTGGTGGAACTCTCAGACTTATTGTAATTCATTTTCGGTCTCCAAATCTGTGCATGCTTGGCCTTTGGAGGCTTTTGTTTGACAGTTTGGGTCTGTGTCTTAGGCTGAATTTTTGGGCTAGCTGGTTGGTTTGCATGTTTAGTCACCTTTGAACTACTCTTAGGCTCCCCCTTAGGTGGTCAAACCTTGAGGGTCTAGAGTTCTCAACAGCATATCCCCGATGAGGTCTCAAGTAAGGACAATTTGAGACAATGTGTCCAACCTCTTGACATTCAAAACATGTTCTCTATTCTTGATGGTTGTGAGAAACATGTTATGACTGTCTAGGACTGTTATCAGCAACCTTGTAACTGGAACCACTAGCTCTTGATGAGTTAGCCTCATGAACATGAGATCTAGGTACGTACTTCCTTTGATCGTTTTGTAGAAAATGTTTTAAGTTGGAAGTATTTTCAAATTGTTGCACCTGATCAGTTCCAGTTGATTTAACAAAAAACAATGGGTTTTGGTGGGGGACCAGGTCTTTGTCTTCTTGTCGTTTTGAAAGGAATCCATTGGATATCCTTGTGTTTTAGATATTGCTGAATCACTGGTTTCCTAGATGAAACTGGTGGTGATTGTTTAACTTGACATGTTTGACCACCCTAACTGTTGGTCTGTTGTTGCAGCACTGGTGTTACAGATTCAATTGTGACATTTGATAATTTCTAATTAATGTCCTTACCAGGTGTAAATTTAAAAATTTGTGTGATTAAAGATTTGTTTACATTCTTGATTGGAAATTTCTTATCAGAATACACCTTTGATGAAACTTTAATCAAGATCCTGGTTTTGTGACCTGGCCTGGTTTACTGTACTCCTCATCTGATTACTGATTATCAATTTCAATTAAACATTAATTGTCATCTTTGACAATTTCTGTTTTCTGAATTTTGACTCGGCCAGCAACAAGGGTTTTGTGACCTGAAACTCAGTAATTTCGGTTTCCTCTGGTGACTTGGAGTAATTTTCACGCAGAGGTGGAGGAACAACAGTATAACCCATCCATTTCCCATTTTCTCAGTTATCTGATTCTTAATTATGTGATTTTGCGGCGTAGCTTGTTGCTCGCTTACCCATTATCCAGATGTAACTTGGTTTTTCATTGTGGAATGAAAGATGCTAGAAAATTAAGTACTTTTAACCTTCTTTTTGATAGTTTCATAATCACACTATGCTGCTGCCAATGCTTTCTTTGTTTGTTGTAAATCTGTGATGTAATTATTGATTGGATGTTGCTTGTTTAACACAGTTCTTTTAAGTTTAGTTACATCTTTCTTTAACAACATAACAGTTTGTTTAAAATCCTTTTCATTGTTCTTTAGAGAAGCATTTGCATCAGTGCAAGACCTAAAGATCACATACCATACTGATATTGTGTTCCTTGATCGAGTATATCTTAGCTTCCAATTCAAGCATTTTGAACAAGTATTGGTTTCAGAAGAACTGGCCAGATTTTCTTGGATATTTGCCGTGATATCAAAATGAGAGGAAGAACCAGCAGTGGCGAAGTACTTTGAGTAATCAACAATTGATTCCACAAGGTCTGGAACTAAGCATAACTTCTAACTGGTCAGAAAGTCTGCTTCAGCTAACAATCGGTCCTCATCATCATCTAGGGTATCAACATAGCCCTCTAAAGAACCCAACTATTGACCATATGGTGATTCTGATTGTTCATCTTCACTTGCACTCTCATCTGATGATGACTCAGCTACATCCCGCTGCACATCCTTAACAATCTCTGAATAGCAGGCAGCTCCTCCAACATTAATTCACCATTTCCACCCAACTATAGATTCCAATCCACTCCCCATCAGCTTGTACTACTATATCCCTTGCTTGATTGTTAACTTTTGGTGCATGTTGTGGTAGTGGGTTATTGACAGGAACAATAGCACGTTCCTGATTAGGAATTGGTGCATATTGTTCACGTCTTGGCTGGAAGGGATTATGTTGCTTATGAGTTCTATTGCCCCGGAAAGGATATTGGTTTCCCTGTTGAATTGGTTTGTCGCATTCCCTCTTAAAGTGTCTCCGTACTCTACAGTTGAAGCACGAGACCTTCTGCTTATTGAAACCGTATTGGGTATCCATGGTCATTTGCCAGTCTGTACGACCAGTCCGTTCCATGAAATCCTCATCTCTCCTAACGACATTGGCTAAGTGCCCTTAGATATCCATGAGTTCCATTTCATCCTTATCAACTTGATCATTGTCTTCTTTGGTCAAATTGATATTCCTGATGTTTCCCGCCAACAAGTCGTTGCATGAGGTTACAAAGGTTGAAAGAAGTGAAACATGCTCCTTTGCAACTTCTAAGGTCACATTCCCAAAATTGTTAGTTGAGGTTTGTGCCATCATGGTGTTAGATGAAAAATATGCGGTTTGCTGGGAGTTGGATATGTTTGGATGGTTAATTTATAAGTGGATGCTAGTTGTGGCGAAGTTTGGCAGTAAGTGATGGAGCTGGATGGAGGTGGGGTGTAACTGTAAGCACTTTAGTACTTGAACATTTGATCTGGGACAACTTGTGGAGGTGGGTTAAAGGTAAATAGTTCATTTATAATAGACAAAACAAAAGCTATTTGTGGTCGGTAGTTAGTTGTGGTTAAGGAAAGTAGCAGGTAGTACTAGCATGATAAACCTCTGGGTTTTGAGGTGGTGGTGTTCACTTAGCCTTCCTTGTCTCTTCTCAATTTTCTAGTTTGAGCTGATCTTGTCTGATTTTGAATGCTCGTTCGTCTCCCTCACATCTCTTCTTCAAAAGAGCCCACAAATCATACGCTGTCTCACATACTTCGTATTGATGAAGTATATCCTTAGGTAAAGCCTGGGTGAGAATTGAGAATGCCTTTCTTTCATCCTTGCACTTTTTCTTAACTTCATCATTCACCTACGACACTTCCACCGATATACGAGAATTCTCCTGAAGAGGCCTAACTAATGGATGTTCAACCCAATACCAGATCTCCACATCTATATCCTCTATATGTCTCTGTATTCTTCCCTTCCAAGAGTGGTATTCAGTCAGATGTTGCATTTAGAAGCCTTGTTGCTGCTTCCCGTTTCATTGTCACTTTGCATCATACTATGAACACTCTGGACTTGACTGGTTACATCCACCATCGCCCATGGACTCGTGGAGTTTTGGATTTGTTGTTGTGGTGGAGATGAAAACGAACAAGACGGAGCAACAACATTAGCTTGATGTGGAGGGTTCGTAGCATTCGCAACAACATACGGATGTGTCACTTGTGGAATAGGTTATTGTTGAAAATGCTCGGGTCGGACAATTTTCGTGAGATAATTCCAACTCATATTGATGAGTGGAGTGATATTGGTTGAGAAAAATAGCTTATGGATGAAAAACGGACAAAGTCAGACTTAAAATGGGTCAAAATTTGACTAACACTAACTTCCGCACGTATGAGGGTTAAACCAGGTGTACGAGTGAAAATCAGCCGTATAAGGGGTCGGGCGTATGAGGGCAAGCGTAGGAGTGAGCTTATAGGTGTAGGAGGACAGAACAACAACAACAAGGCTGATTAGGGGAAAACAACATGAACAAGGCTGATTTTGATGAATTTTGGTGAAAATGAAGGTTTGGATCATCTGAATATCAGGTTATAAGCGGGATTCGGTCTAGAACATAAATCTAATGCCTAAAACACTCGAAAAACATGAATTGTAATCCAAAATCATAAAAAATCACCAAGAACAAAAACTAATGGGTTTTTATCAAAAACACAGATCTAGATCAATCTAACATTGTTTTTCATAAAACTCTGATTCACACACTTTCTAAAACTGATTTAGAAGCTAAAACAACAACCAGATCTAACAATTGAATCCATAATAAGAAAATCAAAGCAAAAACCCAATATTATCATAAAACCCAATTTTACCAAAAATGGTGAACAATTTCTTCAAAAACTTAGATGTGATGCTAACTAACACTAACAACACGCGCGATATTGAATCATAGCTCTGATACCACTTGTAGGATCGTGATTCGGATAAGAATTGATTATACTACACACGTAGCCGATCTGAAGGCGAAATCAACAGATCGGTTAGTTGTTAGAGGTGAAGGATAGTGTTAGAAAGATAATGAAATGATAAACACACACACAAATCAAAAACAAATTGGGCAGCACTTCCTTATGGATATTGAGTAAAACATACAAATGTTGAAGACTAAGACTCCTATATATAAGGGAGACTCCAACCCCTTAGGCTTCCAAACATAGGAGCCTTCATACGCCTCTAAGGTCGTGGCGTAGGACCCTCCTACGCCTAGTACTTTACATAAATTACAAAATCATCCCTAGAACCTCGAAATACTACTCGTTCATACCCACAACATACATATGAGATCCTAATAAATATCTAAGCTATGGGCATACCGAAGGGTGCACTAACAGTCAGCCATGTCGTCGCCTGTTAGCCCTGTCGTCGTCGCCCCTAGCCTTATAAGATTTTTTTAGTTAGTAATTTAGGGTTTTTTTGTAACACCCCAAAACCCGAATTCTTGTTTATTAGTATGTTTATTTTGTACTATTGCATGAAATAATTAGCTAGAATGATTAACCTAGTTAAAGAAATGGATGGTTTAGCTTCTTGTGAAAGTTTGGTGAATGAATGTTAGAATTCATATAATGGAAGAAATAAAGTGTAGTTGATAATTCATGTTTGATAGGATTCATGTTGAAATTGGTCATGATTGAAGGTCATTATGTGTTTAGTTGAATGCATGTATGAGAAGCTTGTATAACGTGCTTAGAATGTTGTACGCACACCAAGTATTGGCGAAATGCCTAGGTAATGTGTGAAATTGTATGCAAGAAGAAATGTGAGAATTGATGTAATTGTTAGAAAACTAACATGAGGAATATGTTTTTGATGGAATCCATATGCGGATGTAGTTTGATGGTATGATTTGGTAGAACTATGCACTAACGGATTTTACTCTATACTTGATTGGTATGATGCCTACCATGTGTTGGGTAAGTTGTTTAATTGTGATTTAGAAGTGAATTATCTACTAAATGTGAAGAATATAAATCAATACTAAGATCTAATGTTAGAATTATGTTATTGGCACATTTTGAATATTAATAAAGTATGTAGACTTGTCCATAAATCTTTTAGAAAGTTCAAGGGTAGGTTGTGTCAATTGACAAACCTTGGTAGTATAAAAGGTATGTGATAATGTTTTGGTCCATTTATGCCTTTCCCCCAAATTTTAGAAAGAGAAAGAGTGTGTGTGTGAGAGAGAACCATCCAAGTCAAGAAAATCCTATTTTTAGGTTTTCAGCCTGTCATAAAGTGTGATTTCCCGCAGATTGCACCGTTGGATCGTTGTCAAATTTTTACGACACTTTAACACACATAGACGATCATATCCAAAGGTGGGTTTTCTATTAAGAGGCCTGGAAAGGGGTTTTTACTGACCAGAATACATCAGCTTGAAAACGGTAATCTGGCCACTGTTTTGCTGTTTCAGCAACAGTGGTAGCTGTTTCAAGCGGCATAAACTAGTAGGTTTCGTAGATCTCGGCGAGACGGTTCTATGGACTCCTAAATCATCTCAATCGGAGTTCTTTTGGTTATGGTTTCGACCTCTACTCGCATTTGTAAGTAATTCACAAACTTAACTTCCATTTATGTATTTGAATTCTTATGTGTATGAAGAATGGTAACAATGAAAGGATCGATAAGTGGGTATAATCTTGATGTTAACTCATTGGTGGATTTAATTGTTTTGTGTTAACATAATGTCATGAAATTGTTAAGTATGTCAATAATGGGAGAATCACCCAAACGGGTCAATTGGGTGAATGGATTAAATGCATTGGATTAACCCAAAAATTATGTATATGGGTTAAAAGTAAGATGTCATGGATTTGTGGTGAAAATGGGCCATATGTTTTCATTAGACACAAATGGGTGATTTCGGGTCAAATGGGTGGGGTTAACCCAAATTACTAGTATGAATGGTAAAATGATTATGAACACATATAATGGGATGGGTGAATAATACTTGGGTATTAAAGGTGGTGAATGACCCGTTATAAGTTCTAATGGTTTGCAAGTTGACATGTTAAAGTAGAAATAGGAATGACATGGATTGGAAGACAACGGGTCAAACGGATGGAATGGACGACAACACTCATACGGGCAAAGATAAGTGGCTCATGAACTAATTTCTCTGGTAGTACATTTTACTCGTGTTTAAGTATAGAATGAAAAACATGAATGGATAGGTAATTTATAATTGATGAGATTATAGGATGTTGATTAGTGAGCATGAATGGTGCTCTATGCAACAATGTAGGCATATGGGACAATCGGATCTAAGTTGAAAGAAAGAAGAGGTTGAAGAATACCCAGTTTTGTAACAAATGTAATGGAACAGTAACATATCCGTTTAGGGTGTATTATACATGGTTGGAAAGCTATTTGAACGTACTATATTTCATATTTAAACATCGAAAGATAGTTTGGAGTTTAAGCGGTTTAAAAACAGAATGTTAAGTTAAAAATTCAACCTTGATAGCAAGCTGAAATGTGTTAGCTTCGAATCTGTCCTGATCTTGTAAAAATCATATAAAATCAAAGAAAATTCCGATGTAGACGAGCCTTATATGGTCAGAAAGCTCTACGACTGTACTACATTTTATGTTCAGACATAAAGATCTGATTTGGACATCTAGTGGGTCAAATAAGCCGGTGAACTCTGCTACGCGGAAAAAATGCTGCACATCAATAATCTCATACTAATCAAGAAAAGGTGTAGGATCGTACACACCCGCATTAATAATAGGGGTTTGATTTTAGGGGATAAGTATCATATTATGTGGTATGTTTTAAGTACCTAACAACAAGTTCATGTAAGTAAATAAATTAGTGCGTCAAAAAGATTATGAATAGGAAGGGACTTATTAGATTGAATTAATTGCTAAATGAGTTTGCATGAATGTATCGTGTAGAGAGAAAACTAATGTTTTGCATTGGTAAATGCCTTATTGAGTATTCTAATATGGCATGTTAACTTGTAAGTAAGCTAGCTACAAAGCTTGGGGTCACAAGTCAACACGAAAATGGTCCTATCGTAGTATTGTTGAAGATGCAGGTATGTAAGGATGAATGCATGGAATTTGGAGGATAGGATCCGGAGATCGGATCCGAACTTCCAAAAAAGCGTAGGACATGATCATTGAGTATTGTTGATGTTATTTTCATATTGTGAATATTTGCATGAAGTCACTTAATGAACTAACGAAACGGTTATGTGATGGTTGCAGGTTGTCTAGTCTATCTCACAAAGCAAGAAATGGCTGGAGGTCGAGTAAGGACACGGATTGTACGGGGTCGCGGTCACGTAAACTAATAAAGATGAGTTGTATATGATGTAATAAGAAACAACAAAAGATGAAACACCTATAATATCTTGTAGAAATGGGTTCCAAATATACGAAAATGTTTTTTTATAAAGCAAGAAATTTTCTAGTTCGTATTTCCGCTGCGTATTTCCTGTTAGAAAGGTTTAGGGTGTTACATTTTTTAATTAAAACATTGAAGAGGTTTTTGCGATTTTATAGTTTTGAGGGTACTTAGGTTTGTTTGGATGGAAATATGGAATTATTATTTATTAATAATTGTAAGTTTGTTATTCTGTGATTTGTAATTTTGCATAAATCCTAATTGCCTTTTTATTAGTATGTTTGTTTCTTAATATGTTATGATTAGGTTTATGGGTTTGTGTGATTGTGAAAATGAAACCACATTCTAACCCTAAACAAGATTTTATTAGCTAAAAAAAAATTAAAAATGAAACCACGTTTTAAATGCTAATTGCCCTTTTATTAATATGTTGATAACTTAATATGTTATGATTAGGTTTGTAGCTTTCGTTTACATTATATGAAACTACGGCAAAACAAAAATTGAATCTTACCCCTAAATTTATTTTTTAGGTTCGCCACTGGATAAATGGTTCGTGTTTGACCTAAAATTGCCATGTGCCACATCTTGAATCTTAATGTTGATATATATTTTGATTAATGAATTTTTTAACTTGCCCGATCTGTAAAAATTCATGAGAGATAACCTAGTATACTTATATATATATATATGTATGTATGTATTTCAAAGCTAAAAATCTCACTTGGCACTTAAAGAGGCCAACCTCCCCTTGGAGTGTGCCATATAGCATGTCATTTGGCATTTGGTAATTTTAGGAAAAAAATTTAATACAAAACTTGAGATATCAATCCTAGAGTTTTTGTTTCTCTCTCACCTACTTATGCTTCTTCTACTTATTTGTCCGTAGCCGCCGTTAATAAAGTATCCAACGAACCATTCATCATAACATCATCGTCTTCACCAATTCTTTCACCTCCTTCAAACCCTGTATAAACACATGCACAGCTCACAGATTCATATAAATTCATTGAAAATTTATTATTATTATTATTATTAATGGCGGAACCTGTGGAGCTTCCCAATCGGATTGGAATCCTTCCGTTTCGGAACAATGTGTTGTTGTCTGGTGCGATAATTCGTATCCATTGCACTTCTCCCAATAGGTTGTTTAATACTATCGATTGTAGCCTTTGAAAACTGTTATTTGTGTTTTTTTTATTTGTGATTAACAGGATTGTGATGGAATTTGAGCTGAAGTTATGTGTTTCGGAATTATCTGTGTTTGGATTTTTTATATGTGGTTTTGTTGAATATTTGTTTTCAGCGAATGCCGCTGCAGAAACGTTTGAAGACAAAAAGTGGTCCTCATCCTCAACCTTAAGAAAAGTAACAGATCGAGTTCAAGATGGTTCCCGTCGTTCTCATCGCCGGTGAATGCCCCATGATTTCTTTCTTACCACCCAAGTGCCTCATCCATACCCTCCCATTGACACCTGTTGCTTCCTCTTCTCCCACCTCATACAATAGAACAACACCTCATGCTTCTACGCCTCAACCATACGAATAGTTGTTAGACCTTTTTGGTCTTCTGATTCTTCCCCATTTTCAACACCTTCAATCTTGACCATCCCTGTTTCTTCAACGATTTTGATGAATATTTTACTATTATCCATCCAAGCTTCCTTTTTTTTGTATTGGGTAAGTATATTGTTCAATTAAGATTTATCATCTGGGACTATTTAGCTTCTGTTTGAATTTCTGTTGTTGGGTTGTCTTTTATGTGGATAATTTATGTTCAAAGTAGTTGAGGTAGGAACTCATGATCTTGAATCAGGATGTTTTTCAAGCTTTTGAGATGAATATTTTAAAAAGGTTTAAATTTGTGTTGAATAGGCAATATAAGAGTTTTTTATTTGTCTTTTCTATATGACTATAAGAGTTCCTCAAACTACAGGTACCATAGTTAACTTAGATTCATCCATTTGTATACAACAGCCGTTCGGATTTCTTAATAAAATTTTGATGATGATTGTTGAATTGGTGATCAATAGCCGTTCGGATTTCTTCCCGTGATTCAATATGGAGATTACACTGTCTTCGGTAAGACTTAAGAACACAAAATTTATAAAAAGTTTAGATTTACTAATTTTAGGGGAATTTTTTCTACATGCATCAGCTGTTTGTACTTTACAAGCTTACAATTGATTACTTCATGTGGATTGTATTTGTTACGGTTTATGTTTTGAATTTGATTATTGTAGTTGAAAATTGAAGACATAATCATAAGAAAAGAACACAGAATCTATAAAATAAAAGTTTAAATTTTAGGGGAATTTTATTTGTACTATACAAGTGACTACTGCATATGGATAGCATATTTAGTTTGTGTTTAGAAGCTGAATTTTGCAATCATAATCATAAGTTTAAATAAACTAATTTTGGTTTTGATTTTTTGATGATTTAGGTTTTTAGTGCTTTTCATGTTGAATTATTAGGTATTAGCATTGGATTTATATATTGTTTTTAGGTTAAGTATTAAATATTGATATTAGAGTTATGTATTTTTTTAGCTTTTATGATAGTTGCTAATATTAGAGTTATACATTGTTTTAAGTTAGGTATTGAATATTGATATTAGAGTTATGCATTTTTTAAGCCTTTATAATAGGTGTTAATACTAGAGTTATACATTGTTTTAGGTTATGTATCAATATTAGTATGTTAGAGTTAGTACATTTTTTTAGCCTTTAGGATACGTGTCAATATTAGAGTTACATTGGAGTTATACATTGTTTTAGGTTAGGTGTTAGCATTGGAGTTGTAAATGTTTTTAGGTTATGTTTTAATATTAGAGTTATACATTGTTTTAGGATAGATGTTAATATTAGAATTATACATTGTTTAAGATTAGGCGTTAACATTGAAGTTACACATTGTTAATTGTTTTAGGTTAGGTGCTACTCGAAACTTTCCTGCATGTAACTGTAAAGCGTATAAGTCTATTTCATATGTAAATTAATGTTTCATATTAGATTTCTCAACCCCGGGACGCTCCCAAGGTACAATCTAGTATAATCATATAACATAACAAATCATTCATGAATATCACCAAAAGTTACGCAACATATCATTAAAACTTACAACGTTGGTAAAGATAGAGAACTGTTGAGTGAATAAAGAAAATATTTGGGGTGTAGACCGGGGTCCTTTCCTTTTAAATATTTGGGTATTACGGTGGGTGCTAACATGAACCGTATAAAAAACTGGGACTCGATTATAGATATCTTCAAAAAACGATTGTCTTATTGGAAGGCTAGTGTCGTTTCAATGGCTGGAAGAGTGACGCTCATTAAGACAGTTTTGGAAAGTCTACCTTCGTATTACTTTTCGTTATATAAAGCCCCGGCGGCGGTGATTAACAAATTGGAGGTGATCATCAAAAGGTTTTTGTGGGGTGGTTGCGATGATTAGAATAAAATACACTGGGTGGCCTGGGATAGAATTACACGGAGCATTAAAGATGGAGGGTTGGGTCTTTCGAGGATGGTAGACATTAATCTTGCGCTTATGATGAAATGGCTATGGAGATATCGAGTCTCTAATGACGCTTTATGGAGAAAAGTGGTGGACGCCATACACGATTCTCCTAGAAGATGGGAAACGATTCTTTGCAATAACCGTTTCGCGGGAGCTTGGTCCAGGTTGGTTAGGGCAGGTTATAGACTTAAGGTGGAGGGCAACGTTTTATGAATCTGTTTAGAGGGGTGGTGGGCGACGGCTCGACTCTTAAGTTTCGGATCGATCCTTGGCTTACTATAGAACCTTTGAAGAATATGTTCCCTTGTTTGTTCCGATTGGATCAAAATAAACGCTGCAGCGTCGCTGATCGTCTGAGCGGTCGAAATGGGTCATCGGTTATTTGCTGGAATTGGAAAAAATACCCCGGTACTGACGCGGAATCTGAAGAACTCATTCGGTGTCATCGCTTACTCGCTAGTGTAACTTTAACGGATCAGCAAGATCGATGGGCTTGGAATCTAGGCGATGGTGATGAGTACTCGGTTAAGGATGCGCGTAAATGGCTGGAAGGTAACTCTCAACCGAGTAACAGCTTGGTGTTCCAATGGTGCAAGTGGATTCCGCGAAAGTGTAATATTTTTATGTGTGGAGGGCTACTTTGAACCGGATTCCAACTAAAGACGCTCTTATTCATCGGAATGTATTTGTTGATTCCGCTTTATGCGATCTGTGTGGCGATTATGACGAGACGGTGGATCATCTTTTCTCGGGTTGTAGGGTGGTGGGAGCGCTGTGGGATAAGATCGCTTCATGGTGTAATATCCCGAGGTTCTTTGTTTTTTCTATCTCCGATGTGCTCCACATTATGGATGGTTTGCCGTACAGCCAGAAAAAGAAGGATATTGTTTACGGCATTGTGATTATAACGTGCTGGCGTCTTTGGAAGGCTAGGAACGACAAGATTTTTAACGGAGTGGATTCTAGTATTGCTCACTTGTTTGCGGACGTGAAGTCATTGGCGTACCTCTGGTTTAAACATAGGCATAAAGAGGGTTCGGTAGAATGGAGAAATTGGTGTAATTTTTCTTTTTCTGTGATGTAATTTTTTTCCGGTTTTCGGTAGTCTCTATCTTAGAGATTATCGTCCGGGTGTTTTAATGAAATTAGCATTCCAAAAAAAGAATAAAGAAAATAATATGTTATTATTCATATAAAAAAAAGGCTAACAAATAAATAAAAACATAAAAATAAGGATAATTAAAAATTTGGAAAAGAATGTGTTGAATAATTTGTTTGATACCATGACAAAACTTTTCATGTTGTCATGCATGCATGGCACTTGCGAAGTCATCCATCACCATACAACACATGCCGTTTATGGATATGTGGATAACGTTGAGAGAGACTCCCATTGAGTACTTAGTTTGACATATTGACCATAAATTTCGCTTCATTGAATCCATTTGAATGCTTTTTTTATGTTTAACAGTACTCACCTACTTTCTCCTCGATTACTATTCTCTAGTAAAATATAGAACTACATTACTTTTACTTTTGTTTTGGAATTGCAATATGAATACTCATCATATGTTGAAACATCCTCGACTTTTATTTGCTATCCTCTCCTCCTGTATGTGACGTATACTTATAGGGAGTCTGAATATTACTTAGTTAATAAACATCTGGAAATAAGATTCTTTTATTCAAAATATTGCCCAAGATATGGTTTTGCCAACTCAAACGAGCCGACAAAAAAAAGGACGAATGATATTACTTACATGAACCGATTGTGTAGACGATTTAGTAAAATTCTGATAACGCCACTCACAATTAATTAGTATTTACAATTATTAAGGCCGGTTTACTTCCATGAATATGAAACCGCTGAGAATTTGTAATTTACTTTGTGCCATTTCTTCATTCGTGATATCTTAAAGAGTGATTGAATAACAACCATCATATTTTCTTAAGAAATCTAAATATTTTGACATCTAAACTACTTAAAATTGTGATGATGATAGACAACTTTATTGTGGTTGAACAAAAAACTACACCAATACCTAACTAAACTATTACTTTCTTAATTAATGGTGCGCCATTACATATCTAATGGATTTTAGAACATAATGAGACTAGATTATACCCCGGGAACGTCCCGGGGTTGAGAAATCTAATATGACATATTAATTTTACATATGAAATAGAATGATGCGTTTTACAGTTACATGCAGGAAAGCTTCGCGTTAGCACCTAACCTAAAACAATTAAAAATGTATCTCCAATGTTAACGCCTAACCTTAAACAATGTATAACTCTAATATTAATATCTAACCTAAAACAATGTATAACTCCAATGCTAACGCATGTTGAAAATAGAATTCATATTTACTGATTTGAACATAATTAGTGACTTGCCTATACATGATTAATGATTTGGCTGAACACTTTGTGTGTTTTTTTCCTGTATGAACGAAACCACAGTACCACACACAAAAAATAGTCGTTTTTTCTCCGTTTTTTTATATAGCACTATGATACTCGTTGGAAAGATAATAAAACGCTCGTTAATTTGGTGTAATTTTTTTCTTTAATAAATCTCATATATAAAATATATTAACGTTTATGAATTATGGGAGGAAACATAAGAGAGAAAAATCCAATTTTGTTTTTAATTCTTTTTTTTCCTAAAATATCTCAATGCCACATGGGGGATGACACATGGCACACTCAATGAGGAAAATGCCTCTTTGAGTGCCATGTCATTAAAATTGTTTTGGTTTATTATATGTATAGATTCCAGAATTTTACAAGAAAACACTATTTCTAATAAATTGTTTTTTTCTTTACTTTAGGTTGATTACAATGTATCATAATGAAGGAATCTTTAAGAACACCTAAACAAATATTAATGGATAAACCATGTTAACGCTCTTGAGATTCTTAATATGAATACTTTCAAACATGTGATAGTCTTATGTTATGTTCTATCACCTCACTTGGATCTTATCCTGTTCTTTTGGTGTTGCTTTGGTACATGTCTTGTCTAACAAGTGTCTACACGTAATATAAAAAACTGAAATCGTATGAGTACCGCTATCTTATAAGAAATCTTGGTGTTGTTCTTACGAGTTATATATGTCACATTGTGATTGGACCTTATGCATTCACCTCTCTTGTAAATACGAGGAAACATCACTGTCTTCTAGAAGAAGGGCGTTGTCAACAATGGAAAGGGTCGTCGTCTACAAGATGCAAGCACTAAATACCCTATACCTTAATACTTACATTTTGCCTATGTGTACATGCTCACTTGGCAATGTTCTAACGTTATTGTTCATTTGTATATATGAGAGAGAACCTTTTATCTATTATTTGTTCACCAATTATTTAAGGCACTTAAAAACCCATTTGATGAATGATCATTACGCACTTATCAACATAGAAGTTTACATTTAGAGTTAACCATGGTTTTAGTATTGTAGAAAATCATGTAGGATTAATACATTGT
>JAUTDX010002938.1:0-40665 GCA_030844895.1 Ambrosia x helenae
TTTCTCTCACACACACCCATCGCCACCGACCTGCCACCATCACCCACCGCACCACTCCTAACCACCACCATAGCCACCCACCCCCTGACATAACCACCATCTACTGATCTAAACCCCACCACCTTTTTTTCCTGAGAACAGACCACACAAACACAGACATGTGTGTGTATTGACCGGAGGAGAGGGTGACCAGACGGTCACTGGTCCAGTGACCGGTTCTGGTGCCGGTTCCTTTACCTTCTCCGACGAACCAACAACTCCCCCATCCCCTTCACACCAAACGACCATCAGCCTCAACCATCACCGTCCTCCTTCTACAAAATCGTCGCCGTCGTGACACCTCTCCGGCTCCCCTGTTCATAACAGATGCCCCCTTCCTATCAACAGTATAAACACCGTCGCCTAAACCCACACAAATACCTCCTGTGTGTGTTCAACAAGATAGTGAGTGAGAGAGAGAGAGAGAGTAAGACGCGACGAGAGGAGAAAAAGATTGAGATACAAAGACAGACCGAAAGTCTAGTTGGGGTTCTAAGGAAGAAGAGGAAGTTGGATTTGGTGGTGGATAGGCTGTGGTGGTTGATTTAGGTTAAGGTTTCATTGTAGTTGTTGCATGTGTGTGGTATTGATGTTTGGGGTTTATAAGGGAAGAATCCTAATTGGGTTTTGATGATTTGGGGAATAAATGTGGTGGATGTGGGTTTTAATCAGGTGGACCAGTGAAAAGACTAAAATGCCCTCACGTGTGGTTCACGTGATCAAAGTTAATTCCAAAAATAAACTGGGTTTGGGGTAAAGGACTTAATGTGCAATGGTTTTTAAACATAAAGTATGATTTCTGTAATTACGTTTCTAAAGGACATGATGTGTAATCCGCTATGAACATAAAGGACGACTTTTGTAATTCACTCAAAAATAAAATTACGAGATGCATAAAAGGATATTCACACGTGTTTAAAAAAATTAATTTAAAACGAAAACATATACGCAACAGTTTAAGTAACTTCAACCCGTTAAAAAACACAGAAAAATTAAAATGTGTTAGTAGAAAGAGTATTAATTAATTAAAGAAACAGTTTTGAAGTGGATAGTAAATGGCCAAGTGTACAGAACTTGATTTAGTACTCTTCATCCAATTGGAATTGTAGAATATAGAATTAGTTGGTTTGAGAGAAGGGGTGTTGTTAATGTGAGAGGGCTTTGCCTGGGTCAAAATGTTACACCCAAGAACATGTTTTTGCGCTTGAAGGAATGAGAGATGAAGAGATAATATGTTGTTGGAAAATGGTAGTGGAAAATTGATTTTTCACTAATTTTGGACTTAAATAAATGTATTTATATATGTGTTATATAAATAATTTTTTCCGGGTTTGTGTACTATATTGTGAGAGTATCACAACGAACCAAACCACGTCCAAAATAGAGCTAAGATGAATGAGACATCGAAGCTTGAAAGTTGTAGGTTTGAACAACCTAAGATGAGAAAATGGATTGAGTTTTGTCCCACATTGGTGGATGAAAAACAAAACATAAAGTGGTTTATAAGGAGGAGCACTCCTTGTATATTGTTTAGCTTGAGCGCTTGAAAGTTGCCTTTGTATTTTTGACCTTGAGCGCATGGTCTGGTACATGGCGGAAGGTTGACGTAAACCGTAACTTCAAGTGGCGCGCGTACTAGTTCGCATGCGCACATAACCAGGTGTTCAGGTCCGCGCGTGGGTAGTGCATGCGCAGCGCCCTGGTCTGCGTCTCGTGACTGGCGCAACGCTAGAACTGATAGTTGACCCAGTCAAAAGGACGGTTTCAACTCGTGTCTTAAATGGCCAAAGACCGTTCAAACCACTTAAATCCTATATTAATGTTGATTAATTATCTTATTTAATTTGGTACTAAATAAGATTAATGAGTCATCATTATGCCATTATGTGTACGTTAACTATATATATGAACCTCTAAGTTCATTGTTGAGATAGAGGAGATGCACAGAAGGAAAATCTCTCGTCCAACAACTCTAGAAATCACGAGAGGAGTACTCTCAAATTTCTACTAATTTCTTTTTCCACATGTTACAAATATAAAATAACCCGGTGTTATCTCTGGCTGAGAGCCATCTCCGGCAGTACACTACTGTTCCGGTTGTTGTACCCTGGGAGACAGACCGTCTGAGAGGAGGCGCGGAATCTGTTTTAAGGGCTCCGTGTCAAACACGATCCTCAACCAAAAACCATCAACGAATACTTTACTTTTGCAGAGATGATTAATAGAAGGTGATGCGGTTGAAGTTGCTTGAATCAAGATTCGGTACATTTTGTTTGTATCTTATTTTATCTATTTAGTTTTGTAATCGGTGTTGTACTATTATGTTTCCTATGAATAACGAGAGTATCGTTATTATATTTTTTTATTATTATTTTAATAAAATGTGAACCCTATCTCCTACATATGTATGTTCGAAGCTGAAGTTAGTAAAAAAGTAGACGACCGTATAAAGGCATAGATCATCAAAGTTAGTGAAATTATAAACTTAAAATAAATAAATAAAAGAAAAACTATAAAAATTTTAAGAAATTGATAAACTCCATCTTCCCATCCAACTTCACGACCGAACTACTGATAACTTATCATGGTATGCGGCAAATGAAGGCGTGCAATGCACGCCGTTCGTAACCACTAGTTATAATTATATGTAAATTTGTAAATATACCGTAGCAGAAATACTTCCAGGTATCGCGTGTGGCTTTCTCCGCCATATTCAAATACTCGTCATTGATATCATATGTGTTCCCGTAGGCGAGTACATGTAATGCGGAAGTGACCTTTTGAATTGAGGTGAATCCTAAACACCCTCTACCGTTGGGTTTTTTGCTTAAAGTAGTCATATGTTGACTCTAAATCTTCGGTAATGCGCAAAAATAACCTTTTACTCATCCGAAATCTTCGCCTAAACATATCAAGACCGTAAACCGGATTAGGATTGAAATAATCATTCATTAAACGCTCACTGGCGGATACACGGTCTCGCTGTATATATTCTCTAGTCAATTTCGCCCGTAGGGGGGGATTATTTATATGATGCATGGCGCTCGACGCTAACATAACCGCACTCGTAACGACTTCTTCCTCTCCCGCGCCGTCGTCGTGAAAAAACCTTTGATAAAGATCGGTAAACGAGTCTTCGAAGGGATGAGACGACATTGTGGTGATTTGTGTGTATATTTGTTTGTGTTTGAATTGTATATGTGTGTATATTTGTCTGTGTTTGAATTGTATGTATTTGTTTGTGTTGAATTAGTGTAATGTATATAAAGTGGTGTGGGTTTTTTTTTAGTTGACCGTTACCAACGGTCATAAACCCTTGAACTCCAACATCCATATTCAGCAAAACGCCCGCCATGACCATGAAGCTCAAGCCCATAGCGTCGGCGGGGGTGGTGTTCTCGGCACTATGAGTGGCCAAAACGCCCCATAAAGCTCACTGTACATGCACTAAAATATAAATCTTCACGATAGTGATTTAACTAAATAAATAAAATAAAAAAACTATAAAATTTTTGAGAAATTGATAAACCCCATCTTCCATCCAACTTCACGCCTGTTATTCCCCTAGCACTCCCTATCAAATCATGTAAAACTATAGCAAAATTTCATGTAATTTTGTCTAATGGTAAAATATTTTATCCGCTTTAACAGAACTTCTTTTTCATTGTTTTGTTATTCTTTGCATACAATTATGAAACATTTGTTGGGACAATATTTTTTTAATAACTTTTTAATAGTCATTTTCTTTTTCTTCTAGTTATTTGCAGTTTAAAATTAATTTTACTATTGTTTAATATACAAACTTATTAACTATTAGTTTTATTTATTTTCATTTTTCCTTAATAGATATCAACTTTTCATATTTATTATCTTCAGTGGATGGTACATAACTCTTAGGTGTGATCGAATGTTGTTAATCTATGTTAGTGAAAAAGCTATAAAATGAAATCTAGAGTAGTTAAGAACAAACAAATGTGAAACAAAATAATTTGAAGCAGCAATGTGACACCAACTTGATGTTGCCTAACATATGTTCAAACAAAAAGAAAATATTTTAGCAAAAATTTAAACCTTAACAAAAACATAAATGTGATCCCTAAACAAATTCATGGATTCCAAAACAAGAAGACATTCTGTTATTGTAGTTTAAAATATATAACTACCATAACTTCACCAAAATCACATTTCTGTGTATACAAAATGTATTGAAAGCTACAACAAATCCAAAACCTTAATTGGCAAATTAAGCTACGTAAAACCTAGCTTAATTCAATATGAACATCATGCACACAATACAACAAACCAATAGATTAATAAGAAAAAGAGTATCATTTCTAGTTTTTTACCTTTAGGCGAATCACAAAGAGCAACAAAAAATTATTCATAGAATATAGACCATATTTCATTTGTTGATATGACAAACAAACCAAGAACTGAAGATTATGAAGTATTTGCCTTGCTTCGTTGTATGTGTAGTAAAAATATACTTTAATGTTGGGCTAGGTGAAGGTTGGGCCTGTTTATTTGTACTATGCTGATCGACAAGTGAAGAAGGGGCCGGCCTTCTTTTATTTTTGGTCCAACAATATGTTTTCTTTGCATAAATAACAAACCCTTGTTTTATCATATAAACTATTTTAAAGCTTTTCTAAATAAGACTTGGCACTATTCATGGACATTCAAAAATAAAAATATAGAATAATACCCTGCATATTTAGTTGTATGCTTTGCATTATTAGCTACCAAGAGAACCCTGGTTGCAACCGTGGACGTATGATTCACGCTGATTGTGTTCTTCATTTTCTGTTTCTGCGTGATATTCATTTATGACTTAGGTATTCCTTTATCTTCGTATACAATACAATTAAATGTTGTTTGAAATATTTGGTAACTTATATGTTGTAATTTTGTACATTAAATGTTGTTTGAAATATTTGGTAACATATATGGTGTAATTTTGTACAATTTTAGTGAGGCTTTAAATCATTTAACGCTGAATGATTCGGCATTCAGTGCGTTTGTTTCAACATCTAAATGGAATTGTTAAGGCTGAACCATTAAGACTTGAGATGTAACTTAACCATTAAATACTGAACTATGCTAAACTGAACCATAATGAATCTCTCCTACCAATGTGGGACAAGAAAACTAATTATTAAAACATTCAGATCTCTTTAAGTATTCAGACCTTTTAATGATTCACACTTAATCAACCAAAAAACCCCTTAGAGTTGAGTGGGTGCCACTCCATCATTCCTGGCCAACAATCAACACAACATAAACCAGGTCAAAAGAAAGAAAAAAAAAAGCTTAACAAAAATTTAAAAACATTTATACAAATGGTTAAAGTTGAGTGGGTACCACCCCATCATTGCAGGCCAAGAATCAACACAACATAAAACCAACTTCATTACTTTAACATCCTTGAAAAAAGTGAACCAACCCAAAAATCTATCTACTTAGGGCCAGGCTTCAAACATGAATGAACTTCAAGATACAAATATATAATTGGCTCCCAAACACAATCTACAATTCAAACACCAATGCTGCATACACAACATTTACAACTTCTTCAAAAAAAAAAAAAGGAAAAAGAAACAAAAGTGTTATCAACCTTTCATCATTTCTTTTAGTTTGGGTTTATAGATTCATCATTAGACTGTTTTTGGTAATCCATTTGGACCTGTTCATCACTTTCTGCAACTTTATCTTCATCTTTTACACCTTTTATGACCAAAAGAGCCAACAAAGGATAACTAATGGTTGTTAGTGCCCAATTCACAATTAACTGAGTCATGTATGGCACATTACGTGTGTCAACTTGCCATGCTACTGCTGCTCCAGCACTCTGTACTCCCTTGTAGAATCCAACATATCTAAAACACCCGAAAAAAAAAATTAAAAGATTATCATTATTGAGTATTAATTTGTAAAAACTGCTTGGCTAAAGAAACACCACACTGTCCAAACAGCACTGACGTGTCATAGGGGCCGTATGATGTCATATGGGTTGTATGATGTTAATCAACAAATAAATGGCTGACATGACCATGGACAAAGTCATACGATCCATATAACACTATTTTCATCCTTTCATACGACTCATATGACATCATACAGTTCCTATCACATAACAAGTTTAAACTCAAAACACAATTTGTAAATACCTGCTAAGAACAACAGAATCATCAGCCAAGGCACCAATAACCCAATAAACCATACTCTGAAACATTGCATCCAACAACCCATAGCTAAAATAAAGCACAAACGGCCCAGCAAAATCGCTCCCAGACTTCTTAAAATCAAGAAGCTTAAGCGACTTGCTAACGACATCATGGTGATTGTACTCCCTCTGTTTCAAAAGCCCGCCGATCCAAATCCCCGTCCCAAGCACCGCCACAACCGAAATCCCCGCCAATCCCCTCGTCTTCCGCCTCTTAAAACTAAAATCCATAATCTGACCAATCAAAACCGACCCGAACATCTGAGCCCCCCAATAAAACACATTGTTCAACCCTCTAGTCCTCAAATTAAACAAAGCCCCATTCACATTATTAAACTGGTAAGTATAAAAAAAGTTACTCCCCCATGCTGCAGGAAATATTAACAACATTTTCCAATTAGCAAAAAGTTTTGCTATCTCAACCGTTTCCGTAACGACGTTAGAGTACTTAACATTAGTACAACGACTCCCGTCGTTACGGATAACTCTACTCGGGTGCAAAATCGTTAACGAAAGTAACGTCCCGATTGACATAAACACCATAAACCCAATATACGTCCCATCATTAACGCTAACGGCCGTTTCACGGTTATAATTCATAACAAACGGAATTAACCCACCAATGACCCCACCCATATTAAATATACTCCAGAACATAGAAATATATGTTCCTTTCCTCTGGGCCGGGGGATAAGAAGTCATAATGGCCCCCTGTCCGGCCCAGAGGAGGCCGGCGCCAATCCCAAGAATAGCGCCGGCCACTACAACAAAAGCTTGTTGTTTGTGATGGTTATAGTAGAGTAAAGATCCCGCGTAGAGGATGTAAGTGGAGCAACCCGAAAAGAGGGTGACACGGGGGCCGAAAATATTGTAAATACCGCCCCCGAGGATGCCAAAGATGGCAAAGGTGGTGTAGAGGGCGGTATTTGCGTTGTTTACGGCCTTGTGGTCGAGCTGACCACCCCCGCCCATGCCCGAGAGTGCGTTAAACATTCCCGGCAGCAGAAACAGACTAATCCAATTAGGATTACTTGGATTAAGGGTGAATTGAACCGAAGGATGGAATTGTTTGGTTTTAGTGAACCGGTTTCTTGGTCTTTGGTTTCAACCATGGTTGATCTGATAATAGTAATAATAATAAATTGTGTGATAGAGTGATGAGATGAGTGAATGAATGGAGGAATGGATTTATTATTTATAGTGATGAGAATTGAGACAGGTAAGGGTGAATAAAGAATATGGGAGTTGACGATGGTGAAGAGATTGAGGGTTGTTATATGGAAGAAGACAAGACAAATGGGAAGACGACGAAGGAATAGAAGATTATTATTATTATTATGATGGAATTGGAATCACGGATTATGGCATGGGGATGAAAATGGAACAGGAGTTAAAAAGAGTCCCTTGACAAGAACAAGATTCGAATCTCGAATTCTCCTACTAATTGCTTAACCTGTCCTAGACCAGATCTACAATTTATTTATATTTTTTTTTTACCTAGGGTGTTTAAATGAAATGTTTACAACTAGTGGAATCGTGAGGTTTCACCTCACCAGAAAAGGACAAACATAACAAACAAAATAGACACTGTTTCTTAAGATGTTATGAATTAATAGATAGAGTAATATGTTATCTTTTAGTTAAGGGTTCAGGGTATCCTAGCCATACATGTAAAACTCGAAGGGTGTTTGGGATTGATTTTTTAAAATAACTTATGCGTTTTGAAAAGTAGGGGTGAAGCTGTTTTTAGATTATTGCGTTTCGGTAGTATAAAAAATTCATTTCAAAACTCAATCCCAA
Source organism: Ambrosia x helenae (assembly GCA_030844895.1). NCBI lineage: Eukaryota > Viridiplantae > Streptophyta > Magnoliopsida > Asterales > Asteraceae > Ambrosia > Ambrosia x helenae. The sequence continues at coordinate 8,063 of JAUTDX010002938.1, forward strand.
TAATCTAAAAATCTATTTCAAAATGTAACCCCAAACACCCCTATAAATAGCTCTCTCGCGTATCAGCGTTACATCAGTTTCTCTACTGTTTTTCTTTTAGTTGCCAGTTGCCACTATTTTTTTTTTGAACGGTGGATTTCTACAACAAACGATAGGTACCACACCCATCCTTGGGCCCTAGCCAAGATCCGCCCAGACTACGTTGTCTGAACAGGGTCCGCGCTGGGTTGGCCGGACTTGGTTACGGCGTTCCCCCGGAAACCATACTGCCTTCACACGACATTCGTCGCTGAAGTAACAGCTGGGTAAAACCGGGGTTTGGCTCAGATTCGAACCCGCCTCGGTCGGGATCTCCTCTTCATTGCCAGAGGTGTCCAACCAAATGCATCATGTGGGAGTCGAACCCAAGAACCCCCTAAGGAGACTTGAGCCCGCCATCACTGGCTGCAAGTGGAAGGACAATTTTGTACTTATGTGAAGTTAATATGATTGAGGGTAGGATAATTGATTATATTTTAGGAAGTTTGTTATGATTTCTCTATACAAATACTTAATACAATTGTAATCAAATACATTTGATTTTGATGGTATCAGAGCCATAAAGTCTTTACAACAAGAGCAGGGGCGAAGGTTAGTGAGGCCAAGGGTGCTCTGACCTTCACTGTTTTTTGGCTCAGTGGTGGAATTTTACGATTTTCGTAGGTAATTATTATATAGATTTAGTCCGGCCCCCACTCATTTGATCTTACGGCCCTTACCAATACGAAAAATTGAGTCAGGCCCCGCCGATTTGATCTTCAAGCTTCGCCACTAAACAAGAGCTCTCGTGCGACCGAAATTCGACATAGCGACGTCTTTCATTAACCAATCTGCCACAACTTGGGATAATGCCAGAAGCATGCCTCATTTGAAGCACAACGACAGAATGCTCGCCAGCAAGCTACTCAATCTGTTTTGGTGGCTTCTCGTAATGAACCATATGACCTGAACCTAGGTAATGTTCACATTGACCCTTCAGGGAACCGTGATGTGTATGGTAGGCAATCAACACATGGACGGGAAAGGGACGCAACAAAAGGGGGTCACAACAATCGGGAGGCAAATCTTCCTGTGCTCTTCTTCTCCTGCTCAACAAACCCAATCGGGTTATGCGACCGGGCATTCTAACAAGGTTGCCCTGTCGTATCCTAATTGGATCATGATGTGGCAAAACATTAAAATTAAACAAACCTAATCTAAAAATTAAAAACATAAAATAAATCTAAATTATAAACCTAATCTATGTTCCCCCTAATCATTTGCCAAGCTGATGCGTGAGGAAAATCACCGTGGCCACGAAACTCGTACTCAATTTTGGTGAGTTCAACCACCTCGTAATCAGGGGTATTATGGGGGACTTGTTGCAATGTTGTTTGGTGGATCGACATATGTTTCGAAGGTTGGTCCACTTTTAGTTTATTGAGTCGGTAGAGTCAACCGTCAAGTTTTGTCCCACGCCAGTGAAAATCTCCACCGGATATGCCCCACGCCCTGCTTCATGCTGTGTAGCTTGAGTGTTACATAGTTCTTGCAAAATATCTAATAAACAACAATAAACTTATTAACACAGCAAGAAAACATAGTTGTTTTTCTCTATATCTTTGGGAAGCAACGTCTACAATTGAACATATACACACCGCAAATAAAGACATCGACTTTTTTAAACGTCAAAAGTAGCTTCTCAACACCATCCACACACACTCATTTAGTCATATATATGTCTCAATCAAAGCAAATTAGCTTTCGTTATCAGATATACGTATTAGTGAAAATATCAGTTAGGCTAATTAAGGCCTTTTCTATTGGGGCCAAGAAGGCCGAGTTGATGGATGGCTGTGACTCCGCAAACTATAGTATGGTATGGGCTAAATGGATTTTATTTAAATGCAATATTCTAGCTTGGTGGGCAGATATGCAGCGCATTCCTACTAGAGTGGAGCTATGGACACGTAAATTCTTTACAGGATCGGTGGAGTGTCCGGTTTGTGAGAAGGTAGATGAAACTGTTTCGCACTTATTTACTGCGTGCATGGTGGCTGTCGAGGTGTGGTCTACAATTGCTAGTTGGTGTAATCTTGCACCAATTTATGTGTTTGATGTTTTACTCATGGTGTTTTCAGTAACTAATAATTAGTAAATCAGAAAGGTAATCGAATCACATATACTAAATTATACAAACGATATTAGAAACAATAATCCACTTGCGACATATATTTTATACCATTAAAGACTAATTCAAAGAAAGTTAACACATGAGTGAATCAAAACTCAAGTGTCCACTAATTTTTAGGCTACCACTCTACCAGGAGTGGGGCGGGAAGCCCTCTTCAAGCCCTCAACATCATCCCTATTGGGCGTGGAGAGGGGCGGCCATGGGCGGGGAAATTGGCCGGGCGTGGGGCGGGACAAGATTTTGAGGGCTGATTTTTGATTGGTCAGTTTTTTTTAACTTTAACACAATATAATATTATTCTCTCCCCCCCTTTCCCCCCTTCCCCTCCCCACAAATCCCCCCCCCCCCCCCACCTAGGTCCCACAAGTGCCACATGGCGCATCACGCCCCTCTTCCCCCCCCCCCCCCCCCCCCCCCCCGCGCCCTCCTCCACTCCTTATACTCGTAATAGTAACACAATCCAGACTTCTTGTAGGCACTCCTGCAACCCTTCTACCTGTATCATAGCATAGCTAGCTAGCGGTACTAATCTAAAACATTAGTTGGCACGAAGAAAGGTGCAGGTGACGCTCACAGTTAACAAAAAGGACCTTGTACAAACTATAATGTTATATATATATATATATTTTTTAATGGTTAAGATTATCATACCCGTTTCTTTGTTTCTTTTCAGGATTTCAATCCACAACCACTTAGTAAATGCAATTTTACCATAAGCCTATCCCTTCAGAGACAATTAAAACTTGACTAACTTACGAAGCATGTAACCCAATCAATTAAAACCGATTGAAAGATTAAACTGTAAGTTATACACAATTACGTGGAGTATCATGTATCATTAATACTTAATTATGATCACTAACTAAGTGAATAACTTGAGAAGCACTTAACCCAATCTATTAAAACAGATAGAAAGATTAAACTGTAAGTTCTACACAATTATTAAGTATAATATCATATATCATAACTAATTATCACTAACTAACTAAGTGGAAGCCGGCTATAACTTCTTGACAACTTATTATATAAAAAGTATGTCACGACTCAAATATATTTAACGATAAATACGAGTCTCGTTGACTTCATGGTTAATTTGCGAGCATCTAAAGAAAGAAACATGCACACTGATCGGACGGCTGCCGACCCTCAGCTCCCATCATATTTAATTAATTATTATTATATACATGTCGTCTACTAAAAAACAGAACTAAGAAAAACAATAAAATCCAGATGTTGATCAAGTGGAAATTTGTTATTTTCATCGGCTCCAAGACGGCACACGAATTCTTGCATTCTCTAGAGAGATTATAGGTTTTATCTGTTCTTGTTCCAGTAGTCTGTTTCATTACGTTATTTTACCACGAATTAAGTAGGAATAATATTGTTTAATTAAAGACACAAAAGCTTATTATGTTATTAATTAATGTATTAAAAATATCTTTGGAGGATTTATATATGTTTGGTATTGTGTTTTATATTGTACAAGCTACTTTCGACCTAACTATATATAGGTAAATGAGTAAATTTCTAGTATGGAGCCATTCCATCTAACAAATAGGATTCTTTAGCTTTATTCAATTCAGAGAAATCCGTTTTCAAACACATCACGTCATCTGTCAAGTTAGATTTCGACTTATAACTGAAACACACTCATTTTTCTACAAACACCATTTAAAAATAAATAATACGATTATAGATATGTGTATGTGTGTGCTCAAGAGAGATGTGAGGGGGGACCTTGATCCCTTCATCTTAGAAGTCATTAATTTTAGAGTTGGTTGTTTTATTATTCATGTTTATGTAAGTATGTAACTCTTGTGTGTTCACTCTCTTTTTTGCTTGTATATATTGTTTTACATCCTATAAACTTGAATAACAGTTAAAATATATTTCAGGAAATTAGTGATAAATAATAAAGGTGGAAGTGTTACATAGCATTTTATATCGTGTTAGTTAAAATAACGGTACAAACAAGGCGTCAAAAGTTTACTTGGCCTATTGTCTATTGATTATAAGTCTAGTTGTGAGGGAGTAAAGGTACATTTGAGAACACCTCTATTAGAAGAAAGAACATGAATTCCTATAAAATTCATAATTACCATATGTGGACCATAGATTCAGAGCATTAATCAATAAACGATTTAGTGGAAAGGGATCAATTTTGGTATTTCATTTTATTTGATAACAGAAGACGCATGCATAACAATATGACGGATGATTAATGATTATTTAGTGTCACACACAAGCAGAGAATGAGTTGACTATAATAACATGTTTACGATCAGTGTTAGAGGGTGGGGAGTGAGGCGCTTTTTTGTGTCGTGAAAGAGGCCTTCAAGCCCTCAACACCGCCCCTAGGGCATTTCAACGGCGTGGGGCTGATCTTGCTTCAATGTGATTGGCTGCTGTTTTTTTTTTTAAACTTATACACACAAACGTTTCAAAACCCTTACCCCCTTTTCAAGCCCCTCCACTCCCCATCATTTTAGGCTTGAAAAGTATAACCCACATGTGCCACATGCCCTCTTTCCAAACCCCCCACTCCCAGAGTCTTAAACGTAATCAATCTGAAAGAATTGCATAAAACAAATTTGGCCATTTGGGAATCAACCGAAATCCGGAATCCCATACCCATTTTAAATTGTTTTGTTAGTTTATTATTATTTTTTTTGTTTTAAACAACAAAATATATCTAAGAGTATTTAAAGATATAAGACTATTGGTATTATTTAAGAAAACGTTATATAAAATTCTAATGAAAAGTCTATGAAGTCTTGCACATGGAAGTAGTTGAGACTTGAGTCTTTATATCTAGCAATCATTAAATTGGGCTTGGAAAATATTATTTCAAACAATGAATGAATATTCCACTAAATATTTTAAAAGCGGTTAACATTGGTTCTAGATATTTTAAGGTATACTTCATCTTATCTTACTCTTACTAGAGGAATCTCTTTGTGTGACACTTAGTCCTTTAATCACCTCACATTACCCACCTCACCAACTGCCAATTGAAGTACTTAAATGATGGTTGTAAAAGTCGTTAAGCACTAGATTAATTTAAAAGTTACACGTACTTGACCATAGTCGGGGATTACTCACCCACGACCCACCCGGGAACACCGTTGTCAGTGCCTTGAGTGGTGGTTTCCGTGTATCATTGATGGGTGGAAGAAACTGACTAGTGTAGTGGGTTTTGGTGGTCAACATGACCGTATATTTGTTCAACAAGTGGGGTTTTTTCAATTTAGGTTGTGTTTTTGCAAGTTTGATTTTAGCCTTTTGAATTTAATTTGTGTTTTTGCAAATTTGGTTTGGGTTTTTGAATTTAATTTGTGTTTTTGCAAGTTTCATTTGTTTTTTTTAATTTAATTTGTGTTTTTGCAAATTTGATTAGTGTTTTTTATACGATATTAAAAAAAATTACCCAAAATAACGAGCGTTTTTTTTTAATTTTTGACATGAGTATGATATTGTTATATAATTTTTTTTGAACTTAGGTTTTTAGTTGGCTTTCTATGCATTGTGTTATAGGTTTTGATCATTGTGTTTTTCAATTAGGTTTCAATCTGTTGTCCATTGTGTTTTTAGCCTACTGTCTCGTCTCTATTGTGTTTTAGTCGGTTTTCCATTGTATTTTACATTGTTCATCGTGTTTTATGCAACTGAGTTTTTTATTATTATTTTTTTTTTCAAAAGTTGTTCATTGTGTTTTTAGACGGTTGGCCATTGTTTTTAATCGGTTGTCTATAGTGTTCTTAGTCTGTTGTCTATTGTGTTTTAGTTTAATGTCCATTGCGATTTAGTTAGATACTCATTGTGTTTTGTGCTATGTCCATGGTGTTTTACGTAACTTGGTTTTTTTTTCAAAAGTATAATAATATTATACTCAATTATAGATAAAAAGACTCTCGCTTTTATGATATATTGTGTTAAAAATAACATATAAAAAAATTACAGACGATTAAATAATGAGAGGGGTAATGGCATGTGACTTGCGTATGTATGTTTCTTGACATTGAGAAACAATGCATATTTTTTCTCTTGGACAAAACTACATTTCCCACATTAGACACATATCACTTCTGATAGTTTCCTACCCTTCAAAGAAAATATCAATACAATATTTATACTTACTATATATATATATATAGGGAAAGGATATTTTGGAAACCCATTTGAGTTGAGAAAACCTTTGAAAACCCATGTAAAAAACGATTATTTTTTTAAAAAATAACCAATGTAAAATACATGTTTTTAAGCATTTTGGGCAAAAAAAAAATAACAAAAGTGCCGATGGGTTTTTTTTAAAAAATAAACAAAGTTGCTAAAAAACATATGTTTTCAGCTATTTACCTATGTTTTTAGCAACTTTGTTTATTTTTTTTAAAAAAAATCCCATTGGCGCTTTTTTTATTTTTTTGGCCCAAAACGCTTAAAAACATGTATTTTACATTTGTTATTTTTTTCAAAGAAAAAAATTGTTTTTTACATGGGTTTTCGAAGGTTTTCTCAACTCAAGCGGGTTTTCAATTTATAATTGACCTATATATATATATATATATATATATATATATATATATATATATATATATATAACATTATAAAGAGTCAAAGATGGCTACAATGGTAATCTCCTATGTTTTTTAAGATGACATATGAAAAGTTTGGTGCTCTATACCCAAAACTAGATTAGAGTCCCGTGTCTACACACTGTACATCCCCGAGTAAAATGATAAAATTCTATAAGATTGTAGTATACATGTTTTATTTATTCAAAGTACCACTTCCAAAACTCATGGTATAACCATGTTATCCAATTTTATAATAATATACTTTTCACGGTCTAATACCTTATTATCCATCTTTCTTGTCAAAAAGAGCACCTTCATTCTTTTTTCAAGTTTTATTGATTTACCTTAAGAAGTTTCTTTTTAATCCAACTATATGTTATTCTTGCAAGGTTGAATCCCCACAACCCATCAGATCAGTCTCATATTAGTGTATTTTAAATCTGAAATAGTTTCCAAAATCCAAATCTCTCATCTTATTGACAACTGTATTTTTCAATTAATGTATAGATAACGCAAAAAAATAAACAACCGCACACAGCAAAATCCCAAATATAATGGTAAGGTCTAGGGAGCGTGGGATGAGGGCAAACCCTTCCTCAATCCTGAAAGATAGAAAGATCGCTCCCGATAGACCCCGGGTTCCAACTTCCAAACATGTGAAGTAATATATCTGTGATAAAAATAAAGTGTGGAATAGAAGGTTTACTGGTAGATAAGATTTATTGTAATCCTATTTGGCAATTTGAATCATGAAATAATGTTTAGTTACATTCCATAATATCATAAACAATAAATGAATAAACTGGAAGGCTCTCCATTCACAACATGCTTAAGTATCCTTCTATAATGAGTACCAAATGCCTTTCTTATTTGATCACAAAAAAATGGTTCAAAACCCATTCTCTTTATAAAACATCCATCAGTACACACCCCACCATGAATACCACCTCAATTTTAACAAAAAAAACTAACGGATTCACGCCCAAAATCCCTCGATTTAGTCTGGGATCAAATACATCAAACCCCACACGATTCAAAGAATCCAGAATAGCTTGTGACGCCACAACAGGCAAAAGAACCGATCAAGACTCGAGCCTTCTGAAAATGGGCATTAGCTGTTGATGCCATATCAAAAACCGCTTCACAAAGTATCTCATGTGAATCTATTCTTATCTCCATTTTCTCACCTAACATGCATATAAGAAAACTGGTGGTTAAGGTTTGCATGGTAAGGAAACGACTTAATAAGCAAAAGAAGCCTGCTTGCCTTCCCAATATGTGAAGCCGCATGATCTGTAGTAGTGGACGTTATACCACCTGCTTGAAGAGTCGTTATACAAAATAGTCGAAGACGTATCTTCTGCATATTTTTCAAACTCTTTAATCGTCTTATATATATCATCAACATCCCTTTGAGCACTGTTTATACGTGCCTCAAATATTGTTTCAACCAGCTTTTGCCAACTTTCTGCTTAGATATAACAAATGCAAAACATGTTCCAAATACGAAACACATAGCACATAAGAAAATCAGACTCAAAAGTCTACAAATCACAATACATACCAAATGTAACAAACGCATTAACATTTAAATAAACACTGAAATATTTATCACGAGTATACTCATTTTTCTTTTTCTTTATCTTTTTCCTTAAGAAAATGAAGTTTTGACCAATGTTAGGAATTCATGTCTCAATTGGAATTGACCCAAAAGGGAACCACTTGTATTTAACACAATCATTTGTAGATTTCGACCCGTTTAACACGCTTCAAATTTATGTAAAAGGGTAGTCAAATGAGTTGAAAACTTACATGACCAACCAAGATTTTGAGCTATTTGACCCGCTTCAAAATTCAATCAATGGAAGAATCGTACATTGATTGAAAAGGGAAGAAGAAATAGCATACCTATTACACCGCATCTGAAGCCTTCCCGTGTGTAAGGCGTGCATAAATAGGAGCCTTCGGGTTTGCAAATGGTATAGGTTTTTAAAGACCCACCAATCTGTATTATAATCCATATATAATAACTACAAATCTAAAAACACATATATGACGATTCAAACCAAAAAATGTCAGAAAATAACATCTCATAACATTATATAGTTTACACATATGAAAAACACATTGACTCGTATACATCTTAACAATCACATACCAGCAAACTATATTTCTATTGCATTCAATATTGTGATCTAAATAAAAATTAGGTCTCGTATCACTCAGAAACCAATTCCCAACTTAGATCACATACAACCTGATGATCGACATTCAACTTAGATCACATACAATTTTGTGATAAATTTTAACTTATATCACATTCATCTTTGTAATCAATTTTTTAACTTTATTCACACACCTGTGTGATCAACTACCTAACATAGATCACATACATTTTGTAATCAATTTCACTTATTCCATCATCATGATGTTAATATTGAAAAGGAAACATGGAAACAAAAAAAATGGTTGGTAATAATAAAAATGGAATTACCTGCAGCTGAAGTACCTTAAATTTGCTTTGTGCAGCTGAAGTGAGTCTAACAACAATTCCAGACCGAGCTTGTTCCTCACTTACACCAAAAAATGCGCACATTGTTTCTCGACCTGAAATTTAATTTAATTTGAACTCCAAGCTTACTTAAAAATTCAAATAAAGAAAAAAATAGCAAACGAATGAATATTTGAGGAAAAGGGAATTCAAAATAGCAGTTTTTTTCTTAAGAATACCTGAATAACGCTGCAAATATCGTATTCACGGTTCCATGCTTTGATAAATCGATTTCCATATCCATGCCTTCAGCATAAATAGCCTATTGAGTTAATTTAAATCTAATGAAATGAAATATATATTATAGAAACTGAAATATATGTATTCACATAATATTTAAGCATCTAGGGGATGATACTCCAAAATTTGATATAATAACAACATTGTTATTAAATACAAACCTATTTATATAAACTCATGTCAACTTTCACGTGAACAACACTACATTGTTGTTTTGTTTAAACATGATCATCTTACAATATGTCAATATGACACTCGAATCAAGCCCATTAGTAAAAGTTAAAAAAAATGTACAATAAGATAGCCATTCATAACACAAACAAATAAAACTGAGCCGATATAAACTACAACTCACCTATTCTAGCAACATGTTGCAAAATCGTAGCTCCTGATTCACTCATACCAACTGCTTTACCTTTTTTCATCCTGGGTAACGACCGTAAATAGTAATTCAATTCCTCCGCCTAGTTACAACATAGGTTACCACCTGCAAAACGATTATCGCGGATTTAAACTAAGGAACCAAAATTTATAGCTTCAAGGAAATAGATAAACTCGTAAATCTTTTAAAAGGTCTCCGCGATAGCAACTGCAACATGAGTAGGCCAAACAACAATTGCAATTGAACTCAGGAAAGCACTGAACCGCGCACCACAAAGAGTTGAAGTAATCCCAGCTATACTAATTTCACTTACATGGAAATCAACTCTTTTTTGCATAAGGAAATTAGATGAGTCCTTTTTTCTAGAAGTAGAAAACGTCTTAAGCCTTCACTGAAAAAAAAAAAAGATGAAATTAAAACATACAGTAGTTTTTTCCTTTGTATTTTTTCAATAAAAAGGATAACATTTCCATGACATGTGAATCTTAAAAAACAAATGGGAAAGCATTAGCATTTGATTGGGGTCCTTGTATATAAAATAACATAAGGGGAAGGATAATCAATGACCTACATAATAACACAGGTCAATAACACATGTCTCGCCTATACCAGCAAATGGTAATTCAACAAAAAAAATTAATAATAATACATACTAACATAGTAAACACTATAAATTGAAATCTTTAGGATATTTATTTTACCCGACTTACTGGAAATAGATTCATTTCAACATACTAAGAGTCAACAAAACTTAAATATGATGAAATTATCATGCACGTGATGCCTAAAGTTAATTACTTGATTTATAGGAGAAATGTTTGTATTTGTGTTGGATGTTGTTTAATTACTTAAATTATATACCTTGTGGAAGATGCGAATAGAAGGATAACCTTGTACGTGATCCCTGAAAAACGATGAGAAAATGAGTATTAATCATGATAGCTGATAAATAAGAAGCATTTTCATGAATAAACAATAAAGAATTAATGTAAGAACCTAACAAATGTTTGTATTTGTGTTGAATGCTGTTTAATTGGTTTCGTTTAGTTCGAACAGAAACCATTTGATTCAACGTCTAGCCAACTTCATCATCTAACGCAGAATCATCACTCAGCTCCAATGAGATCGTTCTTCCCCATAGTTTTCATGCCTGGTAAGGCTGCCACACGGAATGTCATTTGTGTAACGGTCAAAGCGGGTAACTTTTTGGTACGGGTCAGATTTACCTAAAACATTTTCTATCTGGTATTTAAAAAAAATGTAAGTCGTTAGAGATAAAACATAACAGAAATAAAGCGAATCATACATAAATGAACCAAAATTGCCACATCAGCAAAAACCATCCATTTTTACAAATATATGGAACTGCATATAAAATTAACAGATTTATCATGACAATACCATAGCCATTTCTTCTTTTCCTACAACAACTTTCTAATAGAGATATCTGCATTCTAATGACATTGTACCACCTCTTCCAATGTATATATTTTCACGTACATACAAACAACACAATATAAGTAATAAGATTAGTTTTTGAAAAAAAATGATGAAAAAGATTTGATTAAACAGCAATTTAGTTTTTGAACAAAATTATTCAAAGGGCTAACTGATGCATAAAAAAATAATGAACTATGGAGAGAATGAAGTCTCTTTTTAGATGTTTATCTTTGCCCCCCAAAACATGCAAATATAATATGTACTCACTTTTTCCGTATATTTTTAACCATCATTGCTCAATTTCAGGTGCAATATAAACTACCCACACATGCCAGCAATAAAAAAAATCAGAGAAACGGTAGATTTCCATCAAGCTCATATCAGTATACTGTATTTGCAGTGGTGTTTTTTGTATTTAACAGGATTTTGAATAAATTAAAAAACATTAACAGCTTACTTTTAAAAAAGCAGCTTTAAAATGTATGGTAGGCGCAAATTTCCTCATATGCAGCACCAAATAATCAGGGAGTAGTCAAACCTGCAGTTCTAATATAGTTTCAGTCATCTACAGAAAAATATGCTAACAAAATATTAAAAGTCTTTATGGATTGTATTTCTGAATGAATAAAATGATTACAAAGAGTCCCTTTATATAGGACTAACCCTAGCACTAAACATGGTAACTATAATTTGTACATAATTACAATACAATCACAAATATATGGAAAGCATAATCTCATGCATAAATCTCGGCTAATAGATTTAACTTTTTATTACATTCTAAAAATACAGATCCATGATTGCTGACATCATTAAAATAAATAATCAATTCAAACAAAAAAAATAGACAGACCCATTTCGCATTCTAGCAATGTGGAAACCCCATTTTTCAAATTAGAAAAAAAAGGAAAGCGACAGATACCAATTTTCACAAATAATTTCATTTTTTGCATAATTTCTATGAAAAAAATACATACGACCCATCCGATGAAACCGCTAGGTACCATGCAGATAACGTAGCCCTCATTTCCACCCAACCGGCCTAGAAGCCCCACCTCCCAACACATTGTGAAAAAAATATATTGGTGTTTGTCTACCACCAAGATCATTGAAAGCATAATCCACATAGTTGATCAAAAACATATTTCTCAGCCTCATAACCAAACATCTTAATCATGTTAATATAGTACATCATAGTACATACCATGTCAAAATATTAACCATAGAGAAATAAAACATGGATCGAACGCCAATGGTGAAGATAATGATTACACTCAACTCTAGTTATATGTGCGAGAGAGAGAGAGAGAGAGAAATCAAGCGGCAAAACTAAAGAAAATATCAACAATCAACCAAATTTAAAAACATAAAAACCTGTGTTTTTTCTAATGGGCTAAATTCCAAATCGTCCAATTCAGTAGATATACAAATTCGGTAAAGAAGCTCACAATATTATCGGCACAATGCACATTCATGACGTTGTAGCGGGATATTTTAACCTAATTAGAAATCAAATTCAAAAAACAAAATACTAAAATCACATAAACAAAAGTAAAAGGCTACACAAACCTTTGCTAGTGGCTCCCGTTCTTCAGTTGATTCTATTTTTTTGCTGCGCGACCCACGGAATCAAGCAAATCAAAACGACCTGACATAGAATTGTTATAGGTTTTAGTAGTAATAATTAAGCGACGATTGAGTTTAGGTTTTAATTCTGAATGTAAATGAAATCTGATTACGATTTACAAATTAGGGATACACAAAATAAAAATAGATGAAATATGGATACACACAAATAATATAAAACAGATCCTTCAGAGACCGACTTTTGTAAATTACATTACTGCAGTAATATAATAGATCCTTATTAAGATCTTTAAAGAATATTATGAAACCGCATTTTTAATATTTGAAACCCGTAACCCCATTGTTAAGAAGCCTAAAAACCCTAACTTTTCAGCATCCATAATATCAGTAACACATGATATTGTGAAACTGCATTGTTAATTTTTGAAACCCCTAAGATTATATGATGAAACCCCATTATTAAGAACCCTAAAACATATGCGGCGCAAGAGAGAGGCGAAAATAAATAGTATGCTTAGAATCGAAAAAAATATCTACACCCAAAAGCTTAGAATCGAAGAATAATGATATACATGCGACGTAATAGAGAAGAAAATACCTGATGTCGATTATAGAGGTTAGATTTGGAGTTTCTGAAGTCGATTACAAAGGGGATAGATATGGAGTTTAGGTTTTAATAAGAATGTGAATGAGAATGAGAGAGAGAGACATACATCAAGGTTGTCGTCCGTACCTGATGTCCGATTATTGAGAGTCTGTATTGGAGTCTAGGGTTTGGAGATTTGGTTTGAATGAGAAGGAGAAAGAATGGGTGGGTGGCTGAGAAGAAAAAATATAATAGAAAAGAACAAATATATACCCGGGTTTTAGGGTCAGAAAACCGGGTTATGGTTCGGGTATTAGGAACCATACCCAAGTTAAATGGATCCCTCAGCCCTAGATACTCTTTTATTAGTAGATATAGATGTCATGAAACTTTTTCCAATAATAACCTTCAATGCAAAATCCATTTGTACATCCCCGTATGGCATTTATTACAATTTTTGATGATTCATGAACTAAATAAGAAACTGATGGTTATGTCTAACTGGAGGAGGAGGACGATGGCTGGGTGTGGGTGTACATATTTGTAATCCCTTGTATAGCCCATAACCAATGGAATTCATACATATTTTTAATGCTTATAATGATGAAATTAATTGCCATCAATATGGATTAACTTTGAAGTTTAATATACATATATACATCCACTACAAGGAAGTATACTTTTAGCGGCGACGCCTGTGGCCGCTAAAAGTATACCTTTAGCGGCGGCAGGTCTTTTAGCGGCGATATCGATCACCACTTATACCCATCACCATTGTGAAGCAAACATAGAAAACATCCTCTGTACCCGCTGCACCACCAACGGCATTGTTCCATTACCGTTGTAGAAGTCGTCAGTCGCCTTCTGGTGTAAACGACATCGTCGGTCGGTGTAATACACCACTATCTTTCCGCTACGATGTGGTTTATGCAATCCTCTCATTCCTAATATAATTTTCCATCTGTCACGAACCATCTCAATTGTGAATCCAGCATACCACCAGTTCACCTCCTTGTTTTATCTTAGCCTCCACGGTATCGCTACCGTTCAACAGCGCCACCTTTGTTCTACCCTATTCACTCAATGATTGAGGTTATGAATGTGATCTTCCTTTTCTGTTTTGGTTATGCTTCTATTTCACTTTAGTTATCGACGATTCAGTCCAGCGACTAAAACATTCATAGGCTAGAATGGTGCTTGTTAAGATGATAAACACACTTGACAATTTTTTTGATAGGCGGTAAGATTTGGTATTTTTTATACGACGAATTTGCAGCGGCTATTTAGGGATGATGCGTGGAGGTATATTGTGTCGGGACTTCCTTTGGTTGCCTTAAGGTGTATCTGTAAGCTTGCCAAAAGGGGTTATTTTCGCTTATCCCTTTTGGCTTATGTTTTAAATGCTTGTTCTGTGTATATTTGTTGTTTATTATCTAATAGGATGTTGTAGTGGCTTGTTCATTTGGGTAACAGGTTGCAGTAAGCACTTCTAGCTTTTGTTATGATCAAGCCAAGTTCTGTCAGTTCGGGTAGGGCGTAAATGAACTTAATTATAACTCGACAACCATAAACTCCACCATCCCAAGGTTTCATCATTACATATGGATCTTATTTATTTGTACATGTACTATTTTTAATAACTTTCAGTAACTAATTTCCTATTGAACTTTGACTTTAAATAGGTCAACCTAGAAGTTTTGAGGGAAAGGAATGTGTTGCTGATAATTAATTATATCAAACGTTATTGATCTCCTACAACACCCTTTTCCTCATGTTGTAAGTTGTAACCAGTCAAGAGCTATTGGTTGTGAAAGTGTGAGTTTTACGATTTTATGAAAATAGCAGCATGCATCTAAACAGGGCCGACTCAACCGCTTTGGTGGCCTAAAGCAGATGATAAAATCGAGGCCTTTCTTCGGATAAAGATAATCATGGTCTTTCACATTACTAAACAGAACGTTAAATCAAATAAACAATTTTCTCAAGGTATTCAGTGTTCATAACTTTTTACTATTTAAGTCACTATCTATTGCTAAAAATTAAAGACAAAAGTAAAAAATATGACAATTACTTGCTTGTTTTGTACCCAAAATATAAGTAATATTGAAAATATAGAAGTAAAGAAATGCAAGTTAGATACAAGTATTGGGTTAAAATGGTCACATGCCCAAAGATAAGCTCCTAAAGTGCTATTATCTTTATTTTTATATCATCTTCTCCTCTTTGTGGTTTTCTTCACTACGACATGATTTTCCACCATTGTTGACTTCTTCTCTACAGAAGTTATTGCCAAAACTTAGAAAACCCTAATCGAAAATTGGGGCCTTGGAAACATGGGGGCCTCAAGCAGCCGCTTCACTTCACTTACCCAAGAGTCGGTTCTGCATCTAAACCAATTAACTGAATATGCACCACCATCTTGGTATGCACATAATGGTCTATTTAATGGCTAATATCCCACTCATGATAATAGTATCATGTATTCACTTGGAACGGAACACTATGTATTTGGTTAGTCAAGGTAATGGAATCATCCATAACCTCATCCATTCACTTCCTTCTAAAAAACTCAAAGTTCATTCCATCCATCCCCCTTATTTTTTTCATTATGTTTTCTTTGCCACCTCATCAGCACCGATCACCACCACCACCCACCTCTAACACTACCACTACCACCCACCGCCACCATAACCAGACGCCACCATTGACCACCACCACCAACCACCACCACCGCCATTCTATTTCACCGACCACCACCACCAATCGACTACTGCCGCAACCTCCCACCATCACCACCGCCAACCACCATCATGACCACTCACCGACTACCGCTTCCATTGACCACAACCACCACCGCCGTTGCCGCCACTCAACGTTGCCATGCACCGCCACATACCACCACTGCAACCACCGTTGTCGCCACCACCGACCCCTACCACCATCGCCACTGCCACCACCAACCACCGGCGCTGATAGCCACGGTGGCCGCCGTCACCACCCTCATCACCACTGATTTTATTATTTTCTTCTTTTCTTACCTAACAAACATTACAAAGTAATGATTCATTCTATTCTCACATGGCAACCAAACAAGACCATAGAATAGTAATAATCAATGTCATTTCTTTGTCCATTTCATTTCATTACCTTGAGCATTCCATTATATTATTATTTTAATTACACCATGCCAAATAGCCAAATAGACCTAGGGCACTCACTTGTCTATCTTTCTACTTACCATAACTTTTATTTAATGAAAGGATCCTCTTAGATTCTTAGTTCTAGCTACCTATAACCTTTTGGAAATGTCTTATCTACTCAAACATCAAACTAAGTTTGGAATGTACAAGAAAATGCCAAAGGCTATATTGTATGTGAAATTATACATGCTTTATGTACAGATTTACTTCTAGGTTTTACTGATGAATACGTTGACTATGATGCCTGATGACCGCCTTTAAGTCATGCAAAAATCTAGATAACTTAGGTGACTACGTTAAAGAGGGTGTCATGTTCACAAGGATCATGTCCTAAAAGGAAAATGAAAGTGTTTAATTTAAATTCTGAATTAACTAAAGCTAAACTCCTTGTATGAAATTATGAAGAAAGGCAGTAAGCAATACAAAAAAGAGTTAAAAGGTTAGAAAGATAAACACAAAGAATCACCTCTAGATTTGTTACAAGTCTTGTACCTAAGTAACAAAACCCAAATCTAGACAACTGGGTTTATATTTATACCCAAATAACAATTTACAAGAATAAATATAAACCTAGTTGCCACAACTAACAAGCATTCACGTGCCGAATAAGTTACTTTACATTAAAGTTAAACGAGTAAGCAAACCGTAATCATAGTTGTGATCACGGCCCACGAAAAACGAAACTAGCTGTCAAAAACCTTCGATGTCAAAAAAGGTCCCTAAAATGGCCTACTCACCGCATTTTATAGTTTTATTTCTTGGCTTGTGGTTAGAAACTGGTAGCCAAGTCATTAGGCTAATTTAGCCCAAATTTTCAGCCCATTATTTTATTCAAATGGACTTTTTTTTTGGGTTAACCCATACACAGTCGGCAAATAGAAAACCCAATTGATCTTTTTTTTTATAATGCAATCACCATCTTTTACTAGGGCTGTACAAAAAGCTCGTGGCTCGGAGCTCGCTCGGATTTAGCTCGAAAAAAGCTCGCTCGATATGGCTCGGTTTGAAACGAGCCGAGCCAGCTCGGATCGGTTAGAAAGTGAGCCTAGCTCGGCTCGGTTCGTAACGAGCCGGGCTGGCTTGGTTTGGCTCGGATAGTTCTAATTTTGAATATATTTTGTTGTATACATATAATATACTGTAAAAATGTTTAAAAAATTGGGGAATATGTTATATGTTTAATATTTGGTAAAAGCAGCATGGAGATTGTGTGCTTGGGATTGAAGTTATAACTAATCAAGTTATTTAAATAAACCATAGCATAATGATACGTGTCCAAGTAGTCAAGTTATCAAACTCAATACTGCTTTTGATTTCAAATAGGTCAGTATTTAGGAGTTCAATCAGACATTTATTGCATATCTAAGAGGTTAATTTGTTTGCTGATGAACTTATATTGTATTCCGTTGAAATTTAAGACTTATTTTGTACTTTTTGAACTTGATTATAGCTTGTAATGTATTAGGTTGAACTTATTTTAAATGTGTTATTTTTAATTGTTGAATAATATTTTAGATTATTGAATTTTGACAGCCAATTTTTCTTTTTTCATTTTAAATTCGAGCCAAACAAAGCCGAGCCGAGCCGGCTCGGTTTAAAACTAAGCCGAGCTTGAGCTTTGATTTTCAGCTCGGTTTTAAATCCAAGCCGAGCCGAGCCGGCTCGGTTTAAAACCAAGCCAAGCACGAGCTTGACCTGGCTCGGCTCGGTTCGGTTCGGCTCATGAACAACCCTATCTTTTACTCTTCCATCACAATTGAGTTTCTAAAATTTAACTCCACTATATATTTTCTTACAGTTTTTCAGAAAGTCATTTTATTGAGTAAGATCGCGATTTGCTTGTGAACTAATCGAGACCGAAATTGCAACAAAAGCGATGGAATTAATGGAAAAAGGTGTTACATCGAGTATCTTCTAACGAGGAGCTCGCTAATATCATAACAACACAACCTATTCCAGTCTATGTAATGGTACTTTGATCGATTGGTTCTTCACCTATAAAAACAATACTTAACTCCATTATATTTGAATTTAATGTTTAAATTTGAATGAAAAGATAATAAGATCGGAAGAAGAATCTTTGAAGGTAAGACCAATGTTTTAAAAACCGGTTTTTTAATTATACCGGATTTGGTTAAAAAATGGTTCAACCGGTTGAACCGCTTTGTACCGGGTGGTTCAACCGGATTGATTAGTTAGCTATATAATTTCATAAATTACAACATTAACACAAAAAATAATCTAAAAGTATAGAATTACATACTAAATTACGATCAAAAAGTTAATCAATAATTAAAAAATAATCCAAAAGATAATCTAAAGTTTTTAATTTTTTAAAAGTTATCCCTTAATAAAAAAATAATTTAAAAATAACCCAAAAACTAACCTATGCCGGTACCGGTATAGCGGTTCAAACCGGTATACCGGACTTTACTGGCGGTATAAAATAGATACCGTTTCCCATATTTACCGGAGTGTTTCGTACCGGATTTCCATCCAAAAATGGTAATACCGGTATTTACCGGTTTTTAAAACATTGGGTAAGACGGTAACGGTATCTTTGATACACTATTATTGATCTCATCCCGACCTGTTTTAAAGTTTAAACATAAGATGTAACTGATTTGATACATGAAGTTGAGACCACATATCGTATTTTTTTTTTTTGAAAGGAAAACTTCATTAAAAAACGGCTAAGCCCTCAAAACCGAGGACCGCCAAACCAACCAAAATTACAATATATACATAGGAAACCTACTCCAATCCTTCCAAGTTTATATCTTTAAACTTGGATCGGTTTTTCAACCACAAGAAAGACCAAGATTTAATACAAGCTATCATGTCGCACACCCTAGGAGGAACGCCTTCAAAAACCGATTTATTTCGAGCTCTCCATATCACCCAAGAAGCAGTCATGGCTATACCCCTTAGAATGATTTTCCTCCATTTTGAACCGCCAACCTTCTTGTCCATGCATATAATATCGTGAACATCAAAGAGGAAAACCGGATCTAATTTGCACCACTTTTCTATGAATCCCCAAATGGCACTCGAAATCCAGCACCCAGTAAAGAGGTGGCAGGAGGATTCCTCCACTGATTGGCAAAAAGGACACATAGAATTGTTCACAGTGATACCTCTTCTCTCCAACGCCTTACGAGTAGGCAACCTATCCATCTCTAAACGCCAAAAAAATAGATTTACTTTCAGTGGAATCCAACCGGTCCAAATCATCTTCTGATTTCTGGAGTTATCCCTGTCCTTACGCAGCGCTTCTTTAACGTTTTTGACTGAAAAGGTACCGTCCAAAGCCGCTTCCCATCTCCAACTATCTTCGGACCCCGAAAAACTGCAAGTTTGGAGCATTCTCTGCAAGTCGCTGAATTCCGAAATTTCCTCCACTGAACTAATACCTTTCCGCCACTCGTCTACAAAGAGGAACTCACCGTTAAGGTGTCTAATCCTCTCCGCAATGCAGCAGCGTTTCTGCTTCTCCAGAGCAAATAATCTAGGCCACCTGTGCATGAGTAAGGAGGTCCCAAACCATTTATCGGACCAGAAGCTAGTGTGCGACCCATTCCCAATCTTTACCACAATAATATTATTAACATCTTTGCCACCCAATCTCACTTTACTAACACAAGAAACGATCGACTTCCAGCACCCGGTGAGCCTTCTATTCACAGGAAGGAAGTCCCACTTCCCTTTCCCTCCATGAATCGCTTCCAAAATACGGCGCCACGAACTATTCGGGTCCTTTTTGAACCTCCAAGCCCATTTAGTTATCAAGGCATTATTAACATCTTCAAGCCTAGCGATTCCCAGGCCCCCATTAGCTTTAGATAAAGTAACCACATCCCACGAAACCCAATGCATTTTCTTATTTTCTAAAGAATCCGCCCAGAGAAAATTCCTCATCAGTTGTTCTATTTGATCCAAAACCTGCACGGGAGCTTTGTACAAAGACAAGTAGTATATAGGGAGGTTAGATAGTACCGCTTTTATTAATGTGAGACGACCCCCCATAGATAACGAATTAGCTTTCCAAGTCGACAACCTCTTACGAACCGTATCCACAACCGCTTGCCGGTGACAAATACGGTTCATGTTAGCTCCCACCTTAATACCCAAATACTCGAATGGAAAAGCGCCAATTTTACAACCAAGAATACTCGCCATCTCTTCCACTTCATCAGCGTTCACCCCCACCCCAAAAAGATGAGACTTTTTTAAATTAATTTTAAGACCGGAACATAAATGAAAGATCCGAAGCAGACGCGCCGTTTTCTCAACATTTTCCTTTGACCAATCCCCAATAATTAGAGCATCATCGGCGTAAAGAAAGTGAGAGATATCCAAACCGGTTCTTGTGTCTTTAATGCCCGTAAATTCACCTTCGTCTTTAGCCTTATTAAAGATACACGTGAACGCTTCCATGACAATCAAGAAAAGAAAAGGAGATAGAGGATCCCCTTGACGGATGCCTTTTTCACATTGGAACTCGAAAGTAGGCGCACCGTTGACTAGAATAGAAGCTCTAGCCGATTCTAAGACCCCTTGAATCCACTTCCTCCACCTATCCGGGAAACCCATTTGATCAAGCATAGACAACAAAAAACCCCAATTCACGTTATCATAAGCTTTTTCGAAATCGATTTTTAACATGAAAGCTTTTTTCTTTGTCTTGCTTAACCACCCATAAACTTCATTAAGCATCAAAGGCCCGTCGAGAATAAACCTATCCCGTAAAAAAGCCGACTGAGAGTCGGAGATCACGGAGTTCAACACCTTTTTTATTCTATTTGCAAGGACTTTAGAGATGACTTTAGTAATGATGCCGATCAAAGTAATCGGCCTGTAATCGGATAAACCTACAGTATTAATGGACTTCGGATGAGAGTAATAAAAGCGGAGCTACAAGACTTATCTATTTTCCCGGAATCGAAGAAAGCGTCCATCAGATGAATGAAGTCCGGTTCCAGCCACTTCCAAAAGGTCTTGACAAACATGAAATTAAAACCGTCCGGGCCTGGGGCACGGTCAGGACCGCACCCGGAAACTGCTTCCAGAATCTCTTCTTTAGAAAACGCTGTCACAAGAGAAGCGGCACTCTCCGAGGAAAGTCTTTTAATCTCCGAGCATATCAGCTTTGGTCTGACCCGAACATGGTCAGAAAACAATTTACGAAAATGTTTAAGGACCTCGCATTTGACCAGTGTAGGTTTCGATACCCAGCAGCCATCAACTAGCAACCCCGGAATAGCATTTTTAGCTTTCCTGTTATTAACCATACCGTGGAAAAAAGAAGAATTGTCGTCTCCATGCATAGCCCACCGCACCCTCGATTTTTGTTTTAAGTCTTTGTTCTTACATTGGTTGAGAAAATCCACGCCTTTTTTGCATTCATCCCAAACCCAAAGCTCTTCCTCTTCCAGATTTCTATCTTCCATAACCTTTTCAAGTCTCTCTAAGTCTTCATTTAACTTCGCCAGATCCTCCCCTTCTTTTTTGTTAAGAGAAAACCACCAAGCCTTCAAATTAGACCTAAGAGCTTTGAATTTGCGATTGAGCTTGACATCAGGAGACCCGTCAAACGAATCATCTTCAAGCACCTTGACCACTTCCTCTTTACACCCTTCCCTGTCGATCCAAGAGTTGAACCACCTGAAAGGCTTGGCACCAAAATTAACATCTTTTAAGGATAATAATAAGGGAGTATGATCGGAGCCACCCCTAGGAAGAGTTCTCAACACCGCGGCAGGCCACCTGTTAAAAAAGCTTTGACAAACTAAAAAGCGGTCAATTTTGCTTAACTTGAAATTCCCATCCTTGACTGTCAGACAAGTAAATTTACCACCCCTCAAGCTATATTCAAAGAAACCAAGCCTGTCAATAAAACTATTAAAATTAGCAGCACACCGGTGATTAAAACGGGAGTTTTTCCTCTCATCCGGGTGCCTAACCGCATTGAAATCTCCCATGACTACCACCATCCCCTGGAGACCCGAAATCAAACCAGCAAGCGTAACCCATAAATCTCTTTTTTCGGCCAATTTCTGTGGGGCATATATATTAACACAATTCAACAACGAACCGTCTTCAACCAAAAAACCCGAAGTAATCAAAAAGTTCCTATTAGAAAAGGATGAGGATTTTTTGAAAACTTTAGGATTCCACACATTAAACAAACCCCCTGATCTCCCAGTAGCATCCACCACGTCAAAATCAATAGCACCCCTACCCCAAATACTATGAATATCAAAACTACCCAGGTCAGTCAAGTGAGTTTCCTGAATAGCCAAGAAATCCACCCCATGTTTATCTACCAATTGTATAACAGAGCTAGCTTTACCAATACCAACAACCCCTCTAACGTTAAATGAAAGAAAATTCATTTAATACCTGATTGTAGCCCTTCATCGATAATGGAGTTCCGAACTAAAGAATGAAAATTAGACAAATCGGCTCCCACAATGGACCCCAATTTAGAAGTACCAGCAATCTCCTCTTCTAATTTGTTACCTGGGGAAGGACAGACTATCTCACGAGCTACCGCATTACCAAGGTCAACAGGGGCAGATGAGTTTGTGGTCTGTTTCTCCAAATCGCCAAACAGAGGGTCCAAAGAGGCTTCAGTTGGATCTGGCCCACTCCTACGAAAAGTAATGTTACGGCCCAAAATAATAGGAGCAAGCCCAAACGGGTCATCCTCTTCTAGCCTGGATTCTTTGGTGGGCCTATCATTACTGCTGGTGTATGACCCACTATCCAAGCCCAACGGTTTCAAACCTTTATTTTTCTTTCTTTATTATTTCCTTTGACTTGGTCAATAATAACTGTATCATTAAAACCTTCCGAAATTATAGGAGTCGAAAAATCCTCCACATTATTCCCACCTTGATTGTCGCAATCCTCACTAGGCGCATTAATTTCAACAATAACACTTGCCGGAGCGTTGACCGGCTGAACCGTTTCACTATCCCCGACGTCTTGATCCTCACTGCGTTGATCTTCCGACATGGAATCCTCGTCCGACTCCGACGAATCCTCGTCATCATAATCTTCTTTGTTAACCTCGGAATCGTTGTTCACAGGAAATGGAACTTTATCCTCCGCAATCTCATTAACCCAAACTGAGACCATTTTGTCTTTCCATAGGATAGAAACCTCCCCCTTAATGCTATCGCCTTTGTCAACAATAATACCAGCAAAGAATTCAGAGACATCATACCCAGAATCGTCCCGTTGACATTTATGTACAACCTTCCGAACAAGGACGCTACTTCCTCAAAGTTCTCATCCGAAAACAGTTGTACAGGCATGCCACAGATCTGGACCCAAGCAATCCTCTCGAAACCGAGTAACTGCCCTTCCCAGACCTCCACATGATCAAAAAAATCCCTTCTACCAAGCAACTCATCCTTCGCCATTATAGCATGCTCGGCATTAAGAAAAGAAACTAAGAACTTCAAACCTCCAAGATAGCGAATAACTCCTTCCTTTAATCCCATCTCCTCCAGTTCAACTTTGAAGGACTTTAAAAGAGTGAAAGAAGCCACCGTAACGACGAGCGATCTGCCTGAAAGCTCCAAGAGCTTTGACTCTCTATTCCCGAATTGGAGGACTTTAGCATTGGATCTATTGTTGTCTCTTTCACCTGTTAACGCCTCTCGGAAGGAGAAAGAACCTACCTTCTCAAACCTACTAGTGTTAACACCGTAGATTGAAAAGCATAAGTCTTTGTAGGCTTCGGAAACACCTTCGGTGGGGGATCTCTGATCTCTCCATCTTCAAGAACAAATCGTGCCACGTTAATCGACAACTTGTACTCACCAAGCCTCACATCCTTCATGTTTCGAACCATCTCCTCCTTGTCTTTGACATCCAGAAAGGACACAAAACCAAACTTGTTCCCACCTTTATCTCTCTTTTTGGCAATGTAAATATCGAAAATAACTCCATGCACACGTAAAACACTGGCCAAATCGCTACCCGCTGCATCTCTCCGGAAGTTTGGTGACAAAAAACTTGGTGATTCTCCTTTGTATCTCCTCCGGTATAGGCTTCCTCGGTTCCTCGTATAACAAGTTTAATTAAATAACTTCTTTTTTTTTTCTTTGAACAATCAAAAGAAGCTTTTATTCCACCGAAAAAATTACATCCAAAATTGTCACCCAGGCATATTAAGCGAGTAGCTACCTGGGCCTAGAGCTGGCAATTCAGACACGAACACGATAATCTGACATGAACCTACACGATTTTAACAGGTTTCGTGTTTGCCTTAATAGGTTTCGTGTCTATAACAGGTCGACACATTAAGAATTGTTTATTTTCATGTCGTGTTTGTGTTTACCTGTTTCGTGTTCGTATTTCTTATCTCGGGTCGTGTTTTATCGTGTCTTATCGTGTTAACCTGTTATACACAGCTTCGTGTTTGAAAAAAATGACACGATTAGATTTCGTGTTGCGTTCATGTTTACAGGTTTCGTGTTCGTTTCTTAACAGGTTCGTGTAACCTGTTATGCCAGCCCTACCTGGGCCGACCCAACAGAACATACAAGGTAAAGTAGACAATTACAAATCAATATAACCTAAAGTTAACAGCCCCTGTACTCCAAATGCGAAACATGGTCCATACCTATGATCCATCAACCATTGTCGAATAACGAAAAATCCCACCACGACGCCTTTTCGAGCCCTGCGAATTTACCCCGTTTGACCATCCACCAATAAGATTCAAGCTTAATATCTTCAAGCAAAACGGGTGTGGTCGTGTTTCACATCTTTTAACACCTTTTCGTTTCTCCTTATCCATAATTTCCAGATCGTTAAGCATACAACAGCGTAAACCGCCTTTATTTTCTTTGCGTCGCCACTTGCAACTGTAAGTCTCAATAATTTTTTCAACCGGTTTCTTCGGTTTTCAGTTCTGGATCCTCAACCAATTACCCACATTCCACCAACTTGCTCTAGCCCACACACAGCTTGTGAAGATATGATTTGTCGTTTCCAACTAAAGCCACATCGTTTACAAATACTATCTCCAACCTGGACGCCACTAAAGAAAGCGCCTCTGCAGTGGGAACCCCATTCTTTAGCACCCTCCAAACAAAGCTCATAACTTTCGGAAGGACGAGCCTGCTCCATTTGAACTTTTGAGCCTGCTGCGTACCCCGCGAGTTCTGAATCAGCTCCTCCCTGACCCGTTTGACCGAAAATTCCATCGCTGCACCAGAGGATGCCCACAACCAGCAGTCAGAATTGAGGTTTATCTTCTGTTTACTGAGTAGCACACATAAACTGTTCATTTCGTCCCATTCCAAAGACGATGTTGGAAGCCTACTCCACGGAATATCCCAGCAGATCATGCCATTGATGTTCCGGTAACAGTTACTCACCAACGGGCTGTTAACCTTACATAACTGAATTATCCCAGGGAAATCGTCTTTCAGCCGGGAGTTCGAACACCATTTATCTTCCCATAACCTTACTGAGTCCCCCTACCCACAGAGCATATACACTTAGATTCAAGATCAATCCCACGATCAGAAAACGTCTTTTGAGCGGCTGCAATAATGGACCAAACCCCTGCACTAGACTTCTTATATGGGATAAACCCTGGTCTGTTCCTCCCCCCATGTACCGACTTGATTACCTTGCACCACAACTGCTCTTTTGATGTCTTGTACCACCACCACCACTTGACCAATGATTTAATGACTCCCAATGAATGGTGCTTTGAATAATGAAAGAAAGTAATTTAGGACAGCTCCCAAAACCGCCTTTATTATTACCGCTCTACCTGCAAAAGAAAGAAATTTCGCCTTCCAGGAAGACAGTTTAGTTTGAAACTTTTCAGTTTCCGGTCTCCAACTTGACAGTCTTTTCATATTGCAGTCCACCGGTAGTCCCAAGTACACAAATGGGAGATCGCCTTTCTTGCACCTAAGGTGTGTCGCCATGTTCTCCACCTCGACTCCATTAACATGTAATACCATATATATTACTTTTGAGCGGATTCACATTCAGCCCAGAAGCAATAGAAAAAATCCTCGGAATTCTATTCTGATTCTTCATGTTTTCTACCAACCATTGACCCAAGAATAAGGCATCATTCGCGTAGAATAAGTGTGAGATCACAGGCCCTTCATTTGGTAGCTTCACTTCTTTAAATGTACGAGCCGCGGCAGCCCTTGTCATCATAACATTTAACGCCTCTATCGCCATTGTGAACAAGAAGGGGGATAATGGATCCCCTTGCCTAAGGACCCTCTTAAGCTGAAACTCTTCTGTAGGCGCTCCATTTATAAGAACCGTCGCTCTGCCAGTCACAAGTAGACCCATAATCCACGTTTTCCACTTAATTGGAAATCCCATATGATGCATTATAGTAATAAGGAGCTTCCAGGAAACCCAATCATAGGCCTTCTCAAAATCCCCCTTGAACATGAGAAGCTCCTTCTTATTTCGTTTCGCCCATGACACTAGTTCGTTTGAAATAAGCGGACCATCAAAAATGTTCCTACCTTAAATGAATGCGGTGTGAACCGGGGAGATCACATTACCAAGAACCTTTTTAAACGAGCTACTAGCACCTTAGAGATGATTTTGCCAATAACATCAATGAGGGAAATGGGCCGAAAGTCCGAAAACACCATAGGGTCATTGACTTTCAGGATCAACGCCACAAAATATGAGTTACAAGACAGGATGAATGGAGCTGTTAATGAAGAATTCGTCCATGATTCCAACCACATATTCTTCTAAATTTCCCCAGTAGTGTTTAACGAATGCAACCGAATAATAGTTGTATTAATTTCGTATCACGAGTTGAGAACGCATATTATTATATTTAATACTAGATTATTATATCCTGAAAGCTTTCTGGGATAGATAAATTTAATATGAAGTGATAAAATATGTGTTGTGATGTAACATAGAAACTAATGTACTATAATATAGAAAACAACAATTTTAATTATATGAATAAGAACAAAAATGTATATTAAAAAGAAGTTGCATGTTGGATGAGGAGCAGAGCTACATCCAAGGGGAAGGATGGCCTCTTTGGGTTCCATGTAGGATTTAGTGTTTTGGTTTATTAATATATATAGATGATATAATATGTAAAACAGGATATTTTTTTTGTATTAATACACTATTTTATGTAATTTAATATGATATGTATGTAATACTAACTAGTATTTTGCTCGTCGCGCATTGTGGCGGCGCGACACAAAGTGTAAAACACAATGCCTAAGACATAATGCACTACACGCAATTCATAAAACACAATGCGTAAAAGACAATAGCAAAAAGGTGTAAAACACAATGTTTATAACTTGATTCGGAACAAAATTTACGTCGAAATGTGGACCTACTGGAAGCTGACATAAAATAAACATGAAAAGGTATTATATTTCACATCACTCGTTTTCCAAAAGCAAAAAAAAAAAAAAAAAAACAAAGTTTATGTCGAAACGTAGGCCAACTCATATTTGTACCGATGCAAATATAAAAACTCGCTGGCAAAAACTAGTTTTTTTTACTAAATGGGTAAACTCGAAATTTTCCAAAAGAAAAAAAACGTTTAAGTCGAAACGTAGACCAACTCGTATTTATAACTAATCATATTCTTTCTATTTTCTCAAGCGCCAATACATTGCAAGCATAAAAGAGACAAAAATGCCAAAGTTATAACTTGAGGGGGCGTGCAAAGTTATAAACATATGAGAAAAATGTAAATTACAAAGGCATTGGCCAAATTATAAATATAAAAAGTATGAGGTAAAAAAGAAAAAGCCTATAAGCCAAAAACACAAATTATAAAATTATGAGTCAAAATTGCAAATTATAAAAGGAGTGGTAAACAAACATGAGACAATAATTTTGTGACTAAATTAAACATAAGAAAATCCAAGAGGTAAAGGTGTAAAAGGAAAAAAAATAAAGAAGAGGTAAAGGTGTAAAAGGAAAAAAATCTAGAGGGGGCAAAGTAGAAAAGATCATTGACATTCATAATTAGGATATACTAGTATTTTGCCTGCTGTGCGTTGTGGCGGCACGCGACGGGTCAAATCATGCAGTAACACATGAGGTGTAAAACAAAATGCGCTACACATAATTCATAGAACACAATACTTAAAGGACAATTATAAAACATGTAAAACACACTGATAGACACGACATGTAAAAGCGTAAAAGGCAGTTACAATGGCAACATAAAAAATAATGAGAAACAATAACCGGCTAAAACCAAAGGCATATATATATAGGATTTGGTTCAAATGAGAACCTTTCCCCAAATTGAGAACTGAGAGAACCATTCTGGGCCACACATTTCTTTAAGGCAAAAAAAAAAATTTTTTTTTTTTTTTTTTTTTTTGCAAAAATCGCTGCTTTATATGTAAGAAATTTTTTTTTTTATTTTTTTTTCAGTATACACATGTGTATAATTTCCTTATACACATATGTATAATGCAATATACACATATGTATAACTGAAATATACACATATGTATAGCTGAAAAATGCTATATACACATATGTATAATTGCTATATACACATATGTATAATTGACATATACACATATTATAAATGAAAAAAAAATTCAAATAACCATGAATAACTAATTTCAACCTTTCATATAGTCTTGTTTATAATGTCTTTTTTGTGTTTTGGATAATGCACTCCATGTGTTTGATGAATTGCCCGACTGGATTAACATGTGTTACCTCTGTTAGTATGTTAGAAGTTAATGGTGATTGTATGGAAGCTAGTTAGTCTTTTGTGTTAGAATTACTTCTATTTGTTTTTGTGTTTATGTTTTAGGGTGGTTGACAAAGCTCTTTGTTTCGGTTAATATAGATTTTTTTTTCGTTTGTATTTTTTTGTTTTTTTTTCCCGTGTGTTATAATCTGTTGTGTCATGTTTGTTTATATGTTTGGATGACTGAGAAGTGGTTTCTCTAAAAAACATGTTTGGATTTTGATGGTCTGTTCTTGTAATTAAATTTTTATTCATTTAGGTATCTGGTCTGTAGTATACCCCTGTTGTGTATGTATTTGTTTGAGTAAATCCAGATTGTGTTATCAATTTTTTTTAGTATTAACATGTTCATAGATGATGATTTGGCCACAAGATTGTTCGATTTAGTATGCATTAAATCAGTTTTTTTTACGTTTAGTATGTTAGATGACGGTTTCGGTAACTCACTTTAACTGGATTGTAGTATTAACATGTGTTAACATATTCTGCATTGATTTTCGTTTTGTATTAACATGTGTCTCACATTCTACACTTGTTATTTTTTGTAAGTATCATATTTGATGATTTTTGCACACATGATGGCACAAGATTTTTCGATTTAGTATGCATTAAATCAGTATTTTATGTTAGTATGCTAGATGCTGATTTGGGTAACACATGTTAACTGGATTTTTTGGGTTAACATGTGTTAACATATATCTGTATGGATTTTCGTGGTTGTATTAACATGTGTCTCATGTTCTACACTGGTTTACTTTTGGATGTATCATAGATCATTATTTGGCAACACATGATGCCACAAGATTTTTTAGATTCACTATGCTTTAAATCAGTTTTTTATGTTAGTATGTTTAGATGATGGTTGGGTAACACATGTTAACACCTCATTTTTTTGGTGCAGATGTAATGAAGATCCCCCACCGCATTACTTGATTGCAACTCCCAACGGAACCAAGTTTGTAATGATAGTTTGTAATAACGTGTGTTAATAGTTTGTATGCTTTTTATTTCCAAGTAAACTTATGAAGTTAAAATTATAGTGGTGATAGTTTGTAATGATAGTTTGTAATAACGTGTTTTATTAAAGTGGTCAGTAGTTTTGTAATGATACTTTGTAATAATGTGTGTTAATAGTTTGTAATGATAGTTTGTAATAACGTGTTTTATTAAAGTGGTCATATGTTAACAATAGGCAACTTATAGATACCTTTGATGCAATATTTTTTCATAATTTTTTGATTCACCAGCAAGATGGGAGGGCATGTGAGATGGATAACACATGTTATCTCATCATGTGTTAACATGTGCTATCATATCTCGCATACCCCTCCCATCTTATTTGGGAATCGAAGAATTATAATAGGACGTCCATAAAAAGGTTTGAAAACGGCAACACAGTCGATAAAACATACAGAAATGGGTAAGAGCAGACAGACAAAAGGGACAACAAAAAAACTAACATGTGTTAAATATTGTCACATGATAAGATAAGGTTCAGGCCAATAATATGTACCAACCAGTAACCTGGCTCAGGCATTACTAATAGGAACTTAAATCAAAAGGGGACACCAAAGTCGGGCCACATAGTTTTTAACCATGATGTGTTAACATGTGTTATTCATAACATGTGTTATCCCATCTCATAAGATCTCCCATGTCTTTTTTGGGAATCAAAATAAACTGTACCAGGAGTTTGAGTTACCATTACAATAAAACATCCATAAAAATAAACTAGCATGTGTTAAATGTTGTCACATGATAACATACGGTTCAGGCCATTAAATGTACCAACCAGTAACCTGGCTCATGCTTTACTAATAGGGAGTTACTAATAGGAACTTAAATCAAAAAGGGACACCAAAGTCAGGCCACATAGTTTTTATCCTATCATGTGTTAACATGTGTTATTCCTAACATGTGTTATCCTATCTCATATGACCTCCCATGTTTTTTGGGAATCAAAATAAACTGTACCAGGAGTTTGACTTACCAATACAATAGAACATCTATAAAAATAAACTAACATGTCTTAAATGTTGTCACACGATTACAAAGGTTCAGACCAAATAATATGTACCTAACATGTGTTAACATGTGTTCTTACTAACATGTGTTATCCCATCTCATATGACCTCCCATGTCTTTTTGGGAATCAAAATAAACTGTACCAGGAGTTTGACTTACCATTACAATAGAACATCCATAAAAATAAACAAACATGTGTTAAATGTTGTCAGATGATAAGATACGGTTCAGGCCATTAATATGTACCAACAAGTAACCTAGCTCATGCATTACTAATAGGGAGTTACTAATAGGAACTTAAATACAAGGGGGACACCAAAGTCGGGCCATATAGTTTTTATACATCATGTGTTAACATGTGTTATTCCAAACTTGTGTTATCCCATCTCATATGACCCCCTATGTTTTTTGGGAATCAAAATAAACTGTACCAGGAGTTTGACTTACCGTTACAATAGAACATCCATAAAAATAAACTATCATGTGTTAAATGTTGTCACATGATAAGATACGGTTCAGGCCATTAATATGTACCAACCAATAACCTGGCTCATGCATTACTAATAGGGAGTTACTAATAGGAATTTAAATCAAAAGGGGACACGAAAGTCGGGCCACATGGTCTTTACCATCATGTGTTTAACATGTGTTATTCCTAACATGTGTTATCTTATCTCATATGACCTCCCATGTTTTTTGGTAATCAAAATAAACTGTACCAGGAGTTTGACTTACCAATACAATAGAACATCTATAAAAATAAACTAACATGTGTTAAATGTTGTCACACGATTACAAGGCTCAGACAAAATAATATGTACCTAACATGTGTTAACATGTGTTATTACTAACATGTGTTATCTCATCTCATATGACCTCCCATGTTTTTTGGGAATCAAAATAACTATACTGGGAGTTTGACTTACCATTACAATAGAAGATCCATAAAAAATATACTAACTTGTGTTAAATGTTGTCACACGATTACACGATATTCTGACAAATAACATACACATTAAGGATACAACTACAAAGAA